>JADLZN010000757.1:600000-872500 GCA_018155175.1 Sinocyclocheilus anophthalmus | reverse complement strand
GAAAGTAGAGAAAAGAGAGGAGAGGAGATGAAAGGAGACATGAGTAAAACAGAAGATGAGACAAGACGACAACAGAGGAGATGAGAAGAGATGGAAACAGCACAAAATGAGATGAGATTAAATTAAATGAGATTAGAGAAATGGAGAGATGAGAAAAGACAAAAGTAGAAGAGAGGAGATGAAAGAGAACGGATAAATGAGGAGAGGAGATGAAAACAGACATTAGGAGAACAGAGGAGAGGAGATGAGACAAGACAAGAGCAGCAATGAGACATGATGAGAAGAGATGGAGGTGAGACCAAAGATAATGAAAGGAGACGAGAAGAAGATGAGATGAAATGTAGAAAAGAAAAGAGACTAGATGAAGAGACATGGGGAGACCAGAGGAGATGAGAAGAGATGAGAACAAAGCAAAAATAAATGAGACGAGAAAAGACAAAAGAGGAGATGAGACAAGACAACATCAGAGATTAAACGTGATGAGAAGAGAGCAGAGTACAAAAAAAGGAGATGAGAGAAAAGATAATGAAAGGAGTCAAGAAGAAGATGAGATGAAAAAAGACAAAAGTAAGAAAAGGGGGGAGATGAGACAAAAAGAGAGGAGAAAAGAGGAGAAAGAAATGAGACGAGAAAAGACAAAGGGGAGATGGAAAGGAGAGGAGATGAAACGTGATGAGAAGAGAGCAGAGTACAAAAAAGGAGATGAGAGAAAAGATAATGAAAAGAGATGAGAAGAAGATTAGATGAAAAAAGACAAACGTAGGAAAAGGGGAAAAGAGGGGAGATGAGACAAAGAGGAGAGGAGAGGAGAAATGAGATTAGATGAGAAAAGACAAAGACAAAGAGGAGATGAAAAGGAGGAAAGGAGAGGAGATGAGACAAGACAACATCAGAGATGAAATGTGATGAGAAGAGAGCAGAGTACAAAAAAGGAGATGAGAGAAAAGATAATGAAAAGAGATGAGAAGAAGATTAGATGAAAAAAGACAAACGTAAGAAAAGAGGAAAAGAGGGGAGATGAGACAGAGAGGAGAGGAGAGGAGAAATGAGATGAGATGAGATGAAAAAAGACAAAGAGGAGATGAAATGAGATGATAAGAGAGCAATAATTTGAGATGAGATGAGACGAGATACTAAAATAAGATAGAAAACAACAGGAGAGACAAGATGAGAGTATAGAGCAGAGGAGACAAAACAATAGGAACTAGATAGTGATTACTAACTAGTTTTAGATGCGGAGAGGAAAGGAGGTCAGATAAAATGAGAAGAGAGCCCATAAAGAGCTGATTCAAGACAAAATGAAATTAAATGAGAAAAGACAAAAGTAATGCAGAGGAAATGAGAAGAGCAGTGGAGATGAGATAAAAGGAAACAACAGAAAACAAGTCAAAAAGACATTAGAGGAGAAGAAAGGAAAGGAAATGAAACAAACAAATAGAGAAGACAAACCGTGGAACTAGGTCGTGATTACCAACTAGTTTTGATAGGGAGAGGAGAGCAGCTAGTTAGACAAGGAAGAATTGACTTTGGTGCACAGTGTTGTTGTTGGAGAGGATTCCCTGTGTTCACATCCATCTTCACTGTCTGTGACTCGGCCTTTTAATTAACAACTTTAGAATCTGCTTTGTCTTCTAAAAGAGGATGAAGTCTAATTGTGCTCCAAATTAAACAGCCTAATGAAAACACACCCTCAGCTCATTCATCACAAGCAACCGGCACACAAACCAACACTCAGCCCCCCAGTGGGGAAGACACGACAAAACACCACAAATACTCCCCTCGTGAGGAGAACGCCAACGATTTCTCAACTTTGTATTGCTTAACGAGGAGGAAAGGAAAGAGTCACTGATGATTCAACTCACCTCAATTTTGCAACGCAGAAGTAACTTTTTTCTGTGAATGTGCAAGACTTCAGATTCATTAGCTGCCCATTTTTCTAACAAGTCTACTGCATTTTAATGTATGGCAGGCACTTCCGGTTTGGGGAAGTTCCGCTCAAAAAGACTGAAACAAATCATTTATCAACAAACAATCTTTATCCGTCAGTGAGCTGTAAGCTTTCCTTTATGTTCTATTTTCAAGCATCAAGGGAATAACGTAACATTTGGTTACTTAATGTGAAATGTCATAAACAGAATATCTAATGCAAGATCTCATTTCAGTCAGCTGCATTCTTTTCCAACTGATCTTTTTTTTCTTTGCATTCTGATGTCACAATATGAAAAAAAGACAACATATACTGTACATTTGTGGTCTGCTCTCCCAGTTTAATATACAGAGCTAGGTAGTAACTGATTACATGCAGTCTAGATTATTTTAAATACTTGTAATTAGATTAGATTGCATTTTAAAATTCTCAGAATCAGACTTTAGTTACTGTTTCATGATTACATATTATTCACACAATTGCAATAAACTAGCAGTAAACGAATAAAAGATTTCATTTTATTTTGTATTTTATTTTGATGTTATTTTAAAAATGACTTATTTTAATCTTATGTTTTTATGATTTAATTAATTATTAGCTTTTCATAAAACTCACAAACTCCAGGAACATATTTTCTTGCATTTTTGTCAATATTGTCAATAATTATCCTATTTAAATCAATGTGATAAACGAGTTATGTCAAAAGTAATCTAAAAGTAATCTAGTAGTCCGATTATATTATGTGTAATGTAATGCATTACATTACTAACTACAATATTTGTCATGTCCTTGAAAATTGAACCTTGGGTTTATTATAGTAAAAGTATAGTAACCGTGTTTTTTTGGTATAATGATTACCATTTGTACAATCTCAGTTTTACTACAAATACCATATGGTTTGTGTAACAAAACCATAGTTATTTTGTGGTTACCTTGGTTTAACTATAGCAACCATGTTTTTTTGTTGTTGTTGTTTTATAGTAAAACCATGGTTAAATTTCGTAAGGGGTAATTTGGAATCAGTAACGGGCTACAATTTGTAAGTAATCTACCCAGTTTTGGGTATATCCCATGAATAATTAACTGGAATGCACTTATTATTTAGCCTACTATTTCTTAGGAATATCTACAGTCTCAGGTGTCTTTCCAGGTTTGTTTCACGACAATGCTTTAAAATGTAATTGTCTCCACTTCTCACTTCTAATCCCTATTAGCAGTGTTTACTGGAATGTATCTGAAGCAGGTAAACTCAATATTTATTATTTGTCAATATGACAGAAATAACTTTGAAATATTATCACTCAATGTTCCAGTTAATTAACATTTTTGGAGGAAACGCATAATACAGACATTACATAATACAGACAGATTATTTAATATTGCTGTGGAAATAATTGAGCTTTTGAGGTTATTGTGTGTTGAAAGTATTTTTTTACTTTTAATGAGTATAATGTCAACTCATACCCAGGTGGACAAGTAAATGGGCTAACTACAGCTGACTGTAAAAAAAGAAGAATAACGGTAACCTACAGTTAGTGGTAAAACTATTTGCGCTAGAAACCAGTGTGTTTATTATTGCGACAATACATTAAAATAATATAAGCTGTTTTGCTAAAAAACAATGAAGCCGATGATACGAAGTGCGCACATAAAGTTTACAAATGGTCACGCTTGTTCTTAAATAAGAAATAAGGAAGTTTTAATCAAAGTAAAGTCAGTATAGTGGTTTAAAGCTGCAGTTCGTATGTTTTGCCTTTTTGTCACCATCTCTGTTTGAAACCTGCAATTGCAGTTACTTGAGGAATTATCTTCATTACGTGGGTTGTGCACCGGCACGGCTTCGCAGTGCTGAATGTAATGTTTTGATGTGTGGTTTTTAGTCACCGCACCGGTGTGTATAATGTACTTCAGAATCACAGATTCTAGCCTACGTGTTGGAATTATGACCCAAATAAGAATTTTCACCGGGGGGGGGGGGGGGGGGGGATATTGTCATCTGAACAAGAAAGTAACAAGTCTGCCACTTTTGTTCTGACCAACCGAGGAAAAAAGCATTAAATCATTCGCGTTTACCATGTGATTAAATCTAATGAGTGCTTACTCATAGCACATCAAACTGTGCAAATCTAATTATTGTTATACTTTTTTCTCAATTGTTAATGTTACAACATCAGCATTTGCGTACGATGTGGTTATTTGTTGTATTAGCGTTACCGTGTAGATTAATTTTCTGTTCATTCTAATCTCTAATTGTAATACCATTTGAATTTCATATAAAATTCTTTAATGCAAATTATTTCTTCCATAGAACGGGTCCTTTAAAGTACCAACGTGTGTAATCCACGTAGGTATCTGACTCAGATGCAAATTTAAAACCGAATAATCATCTATTTTCAGTTCACTACATGTTTTCATAAACACATAATCCTTTCTGGATTCCAATCCGCCATCAAAATGAGTTTTAATTATTCCAGCTGCTCTGAGAAAAGGCTATAAACGATCCGCCACCTGCAGGATCCTCACATGCAATATAGCCTACTACTGGGACAATTTACGTACAACGTTACGGACAACTTTACAGACGTGACGTAATGACGCAATGGCATGCTTGAATTTTTCCGCAAATTCCTACCAAATTAGAAAACACTGTTATAAATTTACCGTTGTGAATCGGGCTAAGGTAAGGAGATCTCTCAGGTTTTAAACACTGGCTGGTTACGTACTTGCTCAAAAACTGATTTTGGATCGTTTTTAAACAAAAAAGTTACGGAGTGCAGCTTTAAAAAT
This sequence comes from Sinocyclocheilus anophthalmus, assembly GCA_018155175.1. Lineage (NCBI taxonomy): Eukaryota > Metazoa > Chordata > Actinopteri > Cypriniformes > Cyprinidae > Sinocyclocheilus > Sinocyclocheilus anophthalmus. The sequence goes on along the minus strand of JADLZN010000757.1, from coordinate 867,786 downwards.
TAAATAATACGGTAGGTAGTCATAGGCAGGTTTGTGTCACATCCAGACAGAGCCCGGCTCCTCCGGGTCGTAAACGGAGAGAGAGAGAGAGCTGTGACGGAGGAGCGGAGAGCCGCGAAGATTGAAGGAGGATGGGGCAGGAACAGATTTGATAGCTGTCAGAGTCGTGGTGGAGGCTGACAGTTGGGACGGATGACTCCTAGCGAAGCGTCCACGAGAAAGTGGTTTAAGAATGCCCCTGGAGATGACGGAGCCCTCTCTAATGGGGCCTGCCAATCCGATTACTCCTTATTGTGAGTGTGAAGCCTGGTGTGTAATTCAGTTTGAGGAGAACAGAGGGCCACCGTCAGCCTGGGAAAGTTCACACTCGGCAATGTGCAGACACATTTCAGACACGGAGGAAATATTGCAGAGGATGTGTTGACTTCACCTGGCAGGCGGTGCGGACTGAGCAGGCGGAGAAGAGTACTATGCGATGCTCGCGGCCTTTAATGTTGAATTCCTCCTTATTTTCTTCATTTATAATAACCAATAATCAATATTTGAGTCAGATTAATTTAAAGAATAAGAATAAGTGATGTTTTTGTTAAGTAAAACTAAAATAAAACAATTAAAATCCATGTTTGTTAGCTGAAAGCTGAAAATAGATATTGGATGAAAAACTGAAAAAAGTTTAAGTTGATGTGTTAAAATGATTTAAACTAATACAGAAAGAACAATCAATTAAAGCTAAATAGAAATATAAAAAAAAAAAACTAATAAAAATAACAATTATATCTGAAAATAGAAATCGAAGCTAACTCAAAATATTAATAAACAGCATATTATTAATACCAAACACAGATAAGAAAATGTACTGATGTAGAAAAATCATTTTAAAATCCATAAAGTGGTTAAATAAAGGTTTTTATTTTAAATTATTTAAAACTCTTTAAACAAATATACTGTACAATGGCTTGCAGTGTATACAATACTGTCTTACTTCATTCTTCATCTTTTTAATAGAAAATACACTACATCTCACAAGTCGCCATGTGCATCGTTGCGACTCGGTTTCAGCATATAAAGGTCCTCATTCTCAAATTGATCAGCCTTGACCAGGTTCTGTAGATTTGGACATCTCAAACTCCATGTAATCATGCCATCACCATATCCATATCTTGATCATGCAGGGTCATGATGAGGTTTGAAGCAACAGTTTGTAGTATTAGTAGTCCATTCTCTCTCATTTGATCCCCTTTACCTTGAGACTTTTCCTCACTGATTTCAAGTACGTTGGATCTGGATAGCCCAAGCTGATACAATAGGACAGAGAAAATTACTGGATTATTATTTAACTTCAACATTAAAACGTATAGCTGAAATAGAGTGGGGATCCCCAGGAGGCCCGCTGAAAATCTGAGAGATAAAAAAGATTTTTAAAAAACTAAATGTTAAACCGAATGATTTTTTAAAAACATTTATGAAATTATTTATTACAGATTTATTATTCTTAATAAATACGAAATTAACTTTTGTAAAAAAAAAAATAATACTAATTAATAATACGTTTTCAAGAGCATATATTAGTTGAAATACTTTTTAGTATTTAAGATATTTATTATTTAATTATTTGTTTCATTTTTCATTACGGTGTTAAAGGCAAAGTCATCAATTCTTTAGAGTAAAATATAAACCTTTATCTAAGGAAGTAGAAATAAAAACAACCTGAAAAGAGTTTTTAAAATAAAGAAATAAAACCTTTTCATTCAGATTTTTTTATTAAAAAGGGAATTTTTAATTGTAAGTATTTAATATGTAAAAAATAAAGGCAATTAATACAAAGTTTATCTTCTCCAGATAGTTTTGTTGTTGTTGTTTAGTAAAGTGACAATATTTATATTTGAACGAAGAGGAACTGTGGTGAACACTGATCTATTATTTGAAATTAATTTCATATTTATAAATATAACTATTATATACCTTCCAGGGCCCCCACTGTCAGAGTCTTCAGTGGGGTATATCTGCAGGCATCACACAGTATTCACCGCTGCTATTGGCCGCCACAGTGAACAGCAGCTTGTGTTCGAAGGCCTGCTCCAGTAGCTGGAGGATCTTGGTCCCTGTGGTGTTCTGAGGCAGGTAGGCCACAAATTCAGTGCCCTTGTAGCTGTGTCCTGGGTGAGGATGCTTGTCCTGCAGGGCGAGTTCCTAAGCGATCACTTGCATACTTAAATTAAGTTATAAAACTATTTTCATACAAACATAAGCACAAAAAGTGTATATGTGTTGTGATTTTTTCACATTTTGTTTTAGTTTTTCTTTTTTTTTTTTAAACTGTGTGTTAATGTGTTGTATTATTATATATATATATATATATAGAGATATATATATAGATATATATATATATTATTATAATTATACATGTATCTCCCGAAGTGAGTACACCCCTCCCCCCCAGTTTTGTAAATATTTATTAACATTTTCCATGTGACAACACTGAAGAAAATTACTTTTCTACAATGTAAAGTAGTGATAGTATACTTGTATGCTTGTAAATTTGCTGTCCCCTCAAATTAACTCAACACACAGCCATTAATGTCTTAACCGCTGGCCACAAAAGTGAGTGCACCCCTATGTGAAAATGTCCAAATTGGGCTCAAAGTGTCAATATTTTGTGCGCCCATCATTATTTTCCAGCACTGTCTTAACCCTCTTGGGCATGGAGTCCTTGCGCTCCTCCACCTTCCGTTTGAAGATGCCCATGTCAATAGGGTTATGTCTGAAGACATCCTGCCAATCCATCACCTTTTAACCCTCAGCTTCTTTAGCAAGGCAGTGGTCATTTTGGAGGTGTGTTTGGGGTCGTTATCTTGTTGGAATACTGCCCTGCAGCCCAGTCTCCGAAGGGAGGGGATCATGATCTGCTTTAGTATGTCACAGTACATGTTGGCATTTCATGGTTCCCTCAATGAACTGTAGTTCCCCAGTGCTGGCAGCACTCATGCATCCCCAGACCATGACACTTCCACCACCATTCTTGACTGTAGGCAAGACACACTTGTCTTTGTAATCCTCACCTGGTTGCCGCCACACGCGCTTGACACCATCTGAGCCAAATAAGTTTATCTTGGTTTCATCAGACCACAGGACATGGTTCCATGTTCTTAGTCTGCTTGTCTTCAGCAAACTTTTTGCGGGCTTTCTTGTGCATCATCTTTGGAAGAGGCTTCCTTCTGGGACAACAGCAATGCAGACCAGTTTGATGCAGTGTGCGGTGTATGGTCTGAGCTCTGACAGGCTGACCCCCCCACTCCTTCAACCTGTGCAGCAATGCTGGCAGCACTCATATGTTTATTTCCCAAACACAACCTCTGGATATGACGCTGATCACGTGCACTCACCTTCTTTGTCGACCATGGCGAGGCCTGTTTTCTGAGTGGAACCTGTCCTGTTAAACCACTGTATGTTTTTGGCCACCGTGCTGCAGCTCAGTTTCTGGGTCTTGGCAATCTTCTTATAGCCTACGTCATCTTTATGTAGAGCAACAATTATTATTTTTTTTTTTCAGATCCTCAGAGAGTTCTTTGGCATTAGGTGCCATGTTGAACTTCCAGTGACTATTATGAGAGAGTGAGAGCGATAACACCATATTTAACACACCTGCTCCCCATTCACCCCTGAGACCTTGTAACACTAATGAGTAACATGACACCGGGCAGAGAAAATCGCTAATTGGGCCCAATTTGGACATTTTCACTTAGGTGTACTCACTTTTGTGTCTCTTATATAATATATAATATCAATATATATAAAATAAATGATAATTTACAATTATATAAGAACATATTTATTTATTTATTATTTATAATCATTTATTTACATGCCTAAAACAAAAGTAAAACTTTGGGACTACAGTAAAGCTGTATTTCAAGTTATGCATTCACATGATTTAAAAAAAAACAACAACTGATGGGACACTGTATGAAAGCTCAAGCAAAGCACTTTATAAACACTTCAGGCATTAATGCCTATCATGACAGGGGATTTCAGTAGTTATCAGCACACATCTGTCAGTGTCTCCATTTGCCCCGTGGAAGTGAATGAGAAACAGGCCAGACAGGATTCCACAGAGCAGAAAGACGGATAACTGAGATGTTTTAGAGTTGTCAGTGATACACTGAAAAGGTGTGTCTATTCACCTCAATACTAAAACATTGTCGAAGTGATACAGTAAAAAATAAGAGCACATCATAAGCTCACCGACTGGATTCCGTCATCAAAATGAAAGACGATTTGAATGGTGTCACAGTCAGAATGTCCTGGCAAACTCCGTCTCTCGATATTCCAATTCATCTGCCCTCCGTCTGGCTGGTTTCCTTGTTTTATCACACTATTCTTTTTGTGGTTGTTTGATCCTTGACCACCTGTTTGAACAAACATAAAATAAAACAGACCATAAGAGAGAACTTCACATTCCTGAGCTAATGCTTGATTATTTTTAACTAACAGGTTCATGTCAGACTTCAAACTCACACAGGGGTTCTAGCAGTGTAACCAGGTATAGTTTATTACATAAACTACTGTATGAATATGTTCCTGTCTGACAACCACAAAGTCTCCAAACATTTTTGAAGCTTCTATCCAAAGCGGCTTACAAAAGAGGATTTCAAAAGCAATTTGATGAGGAGTCAACAATAATTCATAATATCCAGATTTATTTGAAAAAAGCACGCTAGAATTTGACTGAAAAGTGTGCTTTTGTAATTTTTTTGTATTGCATTATTATCTAATGCAATAACATTCAGGCATTCTTAAAAGTGGAAGCATATTTTTGTGTTCCATTTGTCTTGCAGTGTCATATACCTAGGGTATGTCAGATTGAAAATCTGAAAAGCGCTAAAAAAAAGCGCTCAGAAGCTCACCTGTCTCAGTCAGCGGCGGAGGACCTTTTCCGTTCAGGTATCTGTTGCACTGCATCTTATCCTTGCTCTGTGAAGCCCCCATGATCAGCTAAATGAGCGATGATTTCATAGGTTTGCAAATCACTGAAAAGAACAAGCTCTGAAATAGACACAAACATAATATGTGCATCACAGAGGTTTTGATTTGATGCAGTGTATATCAAACCATTTTTAGTGTATGCGAGTTTGATTTGTAGTATACGTACCTGATGTATTTTAGGATGCTCTCGCTCTTAAGAGTGAACTGCTCATCTGCACTCTTGACTACGAGGTTGAATCTTTCTCATAGCTCACAGATTATCAGCGCAAAAATAAGGGCATAAATGAGGAAGTGAAGGCAGGTGTAGTTAAACCTGTTCTGGATGAGACGGCTGGTTGAGAACGGGAGGGGTTTTAAGGATTTGAGCAGACGAGCATGGCATGCTGTTTTGTTTTATTTGTTTGCACAAGGATTCACTAACTTTAAATGAACATTTTTTGTGTGAGTGTGAAATGACAGTCGTTTAATCTGGTTCATTCTCAGAAAGCAGTGTCATTTGTATGCTATGAGTGTCCTCATGACTTATGGATGCCAAATACTCTCATTATTTAATAGATTTAGTTCTGTTAAGAGTGTTATACAAAAGGGCTTTAAACATAAAGCATTTGTTTTGTTTTTAAATGTTTTACATCAGAATATGAGACAATTGGCAAGTGTTCTACATAATAAAAAATCGACTTATATTTTGTATTATTTAAACTTGTACTGTCAAATCGATTAATCACGATTAATCACATCCAAATAAAAGTTTGTGTTTACATAATATGTTTGTGTACTGTATATATTTGTATGTATACATAAATACACAAATACATATATATGACTTATATTATATATAAATATATATGCAATATCACTCTCGTACTTGAGCGACACCGGCTCTATATCAGCGGCTGTGATTACAAGAGAACCTAGGATTCAAGCTCAGAGTTGACAGTTTAAACATACTTCCACTTTTAGACTCGTAGCCAGTTTCTGTTCAAGTGCTGCTTCAGTTAGGTTATTAGTGAGAAATAATGAGGTTATAAGAGAGAAACAATGCGGCAAGACGTGCATCCAAATGAGAGAGAGAGAGACCGTGAAGCTAGACGTTTCTTCTTATATTGACTAACGTATCACGTTACTCATTAATAAATTAAAAAAAACAACCGTCTAGAACCAGCGGAGTGATACAAATTGTGAAGGGCGTTCCTGTTAGCGATACCATAACAAATCTCACGGTCTCCAAACCAATCAATTTGAGACCAAGAAGCTGTTGTATTATTATAAAATAACACATGTATGGGTGTATATATGCATATGTATACAGACACATATTATGCAAACACAAACGTTTATTTTGGATGCGATTAATCGCGACAGCACTAGGTTAAACAAACCATTGAGGTGAATGATTCAGTGACTCATTTAAGACAATCAGCATTTTTGAACGATTCATTTGAATGAATGACTCATTGACTCATTCATAAAACAGTCACTTGCCTCCACCTATTGTGTGTGTGTGTTTGTGTGTGTGTGTGTGTTTGTGGTGTGCTGCACATCCTCAAACAATAAGAATCTTCTTTTACTTTTACACTGCTCAATGTATTCTCACTGCATACTTCCCAAACACAGTTTTTGTCTCGTGGGGTTTCAGTGGCCAAATATTTGACTCAAAGTTTGTAGAGATATGTTCCTTATCACACACCGAGGGGGTTTTCCAACTCTATAAAGTATTATTTAATAAAAGAAGGATAGAACAACAGGTAGTCTGATTCTCCAGGAGAGTGGAGAGAAATATCTCTATGAAGCCGTGGATCTGCTGCAGAGGCTCAGAGTGAGATGAGGGGAGATGAGACCAAAGACTCCAGGCTGAGAAGAGATTGAGAATTCCTGCTTTCAGCAGACAATAATTCTACTGACGTGTGCAGAGAGAATGACTTACTGATCTGCAGACTGGATGGAAGTTTACTATTTCCTTCTGTTTTTTTTGTTTTGTTTTGTTTTTTGGTGAGGCAAAACAAACAGGATATTTTATGACAGTTTTTTAACTGTCGCCAGCTGTCGGTCTTTTCTGCCTCTTTGTCACACACAGATGTGGCGCACCACAAATCCTTAACTTTTTTCTTTTCGCTTCCACATACATATTATTACAAATGCTCAACTCGCAATTAATTTTTTGAGAGCATTATAGTCTTGATACTTGATTAGAAGGTGCCAGGCTCTATCACCGATAATTCCACACACACACACACACATACAGGACAGATAGAAACCTCTGATTAATGATATTGATAATCACATGCAAGTAACTAGAGACACTCATGTTATTCCTCTTACAGTCTACTAATTGCCACCAATTTAAAGACTTTAAAATAATTACACATATTATTTGTAATACAATATATACTATCATAGTAATCAAATATATATCATTATATATTTAAGGATATATAATTTTATATATATATTTTCATATGTTTAGATATTTTTATCATTAAATAATAATATATCTATTATATATATATACACAATATATATATTATATATATATATATATATATATATTCTTATATAATTATATATTAATAAGAGCCTATATATTTATTATAAATCACTTACAATGTTGATCACGGTTTTTTGCAGTAAAATAAATATAATTTGCCTCTATGAATCATGACTTTTTTCCCAACACTTTTTTCACAAAGTAAAAAAATTTTTTCCATTTTTCATATCATTATTTTTTATTTTGGCTTTTTAAACCCTCTCTTTGACCCGTAAAATTATTATTTTTTTTTTTTATCTATAACTATGTAAACATAAATATGACTAGAACCACACATACATATTATTTTCTCATATATTATTTTATTAGTAAATTAATTATATATATTATTATTATTAATAAACGTATTATATAATTGTATTTATTTTTATTCACTTAAAAATTATTAAGTTTTTTAGCAGCGAAATAGATATAATTTAGCTTTTCATGACTTTTACCACCATCTCTTTGACTCTTACAATTAAATGGATAGTTTTTGCTACTGCACCTTTAAGACCTCTACGGAAATAGCTATACAATTTATAACGTTTTTTCTCTTATTGTCTAATATTAGTCGAGGTTTATTGCTATAAACAGACAACTTTTAGTGTTTAAGGGTTTTATATTCTACTACTTTACTACACCACTTATTAAGCCATAAAAAACAGCTAATTAAGAAATGACTTCACAATCATGAGTAGCCTATAAGAGTTGTGTAAGGAAAATGTTTGTGTAAACTCCCTTTTTGAGAGGAATGGACTGAAACAGCTGTAATGTATTACTGTAGATTATGGTGCATTTCAGTGAAAAACTAGCATTCCCAGCCTCTACGGTTCTTCCGTACCTGCTTTAAAAGCCACAATTATCCTGAGAGAACATCATTTCCATCTTCTTCTAAAAACCACCGTCCCTCTATCGCCTCAGAAGACTCCAGAGCACATGCACACTTCGTCTGAGCGGCATGGCAGCGTTACAGAGTGTGTTTTTCGGTGTGGCGTTGTGAGAGAGAGGGGCATAGCTATACCGCGCTCCTCTGGAGCGTGCCGGAACATTCCTCACAGATTTGGGCGTCAGCTTCTTTCTCTTAAATCCCTGGGAGTGCTGCGTTTCCATGGTGATTGAAACTTGTAAGAGCCATCTTTATTCATCACTGTGGCCCAGAGGGCTGGAGAAGAAGCACTGACGATAGAGGAAGATAAAGAGGAGGAAAAAGAGGAAGACAAATGTAATCTCCTGTTGGTTCGCGTCTGTCTGGGACTGAATAGACACGTTTTTATATAAAAATCACAACAGTGAAAGCAAAGATCGTGTCAAGTGATGCAACGAAAAACATTTGTCGATTATAAAGCGTGCGTACGTGCGCGCGCCAAAGTGTATTAATTACTCCCATTGATCCCTGCAGCATATGATACATGAAAAATACACAAGCTTCTCAATGGAGACCGTCATTCACGCAAACAAACAATGAACCCTGAGTGCTGTACTAGTTTCATTACCCATCATGCCCACTGGCTCTGAGCCCCTAATCTGTCTGTGTCCTGTCTCAAGTCTGCTGCTCTATTAATAGTCATATGCAACAGAACCACAGAAATTACATTTTGAGTTTGTCTTCATCTCCACCTTGTCTCAAGAACCGTTGATTCTTCGCCTGAGAGCAGATGTGCCAATGGGATACTGAAGAGGGCAACACCTCTGGCATCATACTGTAATGATGAATGATAACTCAACTCATGCAACTTTTGAGGAGAGGTGCATGTGCTATACTTTATGAATGACTGAATGAAATTATTATTTCCACCTGGCTGACTATAAAAGGGGTGAAAAATCCCATAGATAGAACAAGGAGGAACCTGAAACGTATCTAGAGATCAGTGCTATATTAGTATCCTTCAGACTGTTGGGGGGAAAAAATGTTGTTTCAACTTGAAAAATAGTAAGTGTTTCTGCTGCCTTAAAATTTAAGTTTGGTCGCTATGTTTTTTTTCATTTTCATTTTAAAGTTTTGTTGTGTTTTGCCATTTTTGTTTTTTATATGTCTATAGTTTTTAACCATTTTTATTAATTAAATCATTTTTGTTAAGTTAAATGAAAAAGAGATATTTGTTGGCAACTATAGCTACAATAAAATACATTTGTATTTACTTTTTTTGATTTCAGTTAACGTTCTAGTTACAAAAGTGTTTTTTATTGGTTTTGGATTTAGTTAAACCCAAACCTAACCCTAACCCTAACCCTGATCATAATACCATACAGACTTAATGTAGTTTTTGTAACTGAAAACTGAATATTCTGAATGGACGGAATATTCTACATTCTCTTTCCAGTTTATAGATGGTATATATTTTCAAATTCATTCTACATAAGGTTGTAGCAAGACAAAGTAATTTTCCATAAATGAGAGATAATACATTTAGATCTTACACATGATACTGTAACTCTTGTACACTTTTTTTTATAGTTTAAGTAATTAGTCCATTTCTCCAGGAACCATCTTCAGATCTGGAGAACATCTTTGGAGTCAAACATCGGGTGAAACTCCCAACATGAAATCAGATGAAGATTGATATTTTTGGGAATTCAGCTTTCTTTCTTTCTTGCTTGCTTGCTTTGTTTTTATGCAGTTATTTTGCATTTGTGCAGTAAAACGTGAAAAAATATATATATTTATTGTAAATTTGGGCACTTGACAGCCCAAAAAAAATATCCATTTGAACATAAGGTATTGTATCATTGTGTTCATTCTTTGTGTTGTAAAGAAAGCAGGTATCAGGACTGTTTCATGAACGGGAGCATGTGAATTTCAGGCTTCAGGAGTGTGTACGGTATACGTGACTTTCAGACAAGTGTGTGTGGTCTGTGTGAACCGCTCCAAATGGCTGTGATGTAGTGAGGGGCAGCACAGCTAGGCATGCACTGCTAACAAATTGGCTGTAGAGCAATTGACCCCTTCAGTGCAGTTCCGCTCATGAGACAGAGAGAGAGAGAGAGATGCACAGCAAGAGAACGAGAAAGAGCTAAAGTCATGAAAGCTATCCCAAACAAGGGTGTGTGTTTGTATCTACAGTTCAGATTCAACAACAGAGAGAGATAGAGAGAGCTCTCACAGGGCAAGATAAACACAATTTGTTTCCTATTGACCTGGCTGAGAGCCTTTGCTTAACAAGTGTGCACTTCCCCATACTGTCTCAAAACTGTCTCATACTGTCCCAAAGTGTCAAAAAAGCTAAATGTGTGCAGTCTATGCCATGCATGCATGGTTCATTAAGAAGACAATGAATATATAGTGATATAGCGAATCATACTTTTATCAGATTTTATTGTTCATTTGAAATGTTTCTGAAACATAACTTACCTTTATAAATAGCTGAGCAGAGTCATCACCAAGATGTCCAGCAAGTGAACTGACTTCTCAAAAGTGGTAGAGATTTTCATCAGTGAGTTATGTTTTGATTCACTAAAAAGATTCATTCACTGATTCATTCATTGACCATTTGGCTTTGTCCAAAATCGCCTCCTTTTCGCAACACGCTTTCACTTACATTGTGGACAATTGGTGAATAATTATATGAATTCATTCAATCTCATGTGTATGTTTTTGTATGATCTGTTTTGAACCTTTATGCTTGCGCTTCTTCTAAAAATCATAAGTTTCCGTATGAATCAAATCGTGCAAATTCATATGAAATCGCAAAATATAGGTTTCTCGGGAGATCGGGTTGCCTATAGTGCACTATTTGAGGGGACAACCATTTGTAGTGGTGTTTGAAACCATAGTGGACATTATCTAGTGCACTCATTTAATCCCATAATGCACTTCAGTAATGAGTGTACAAAAAATGAGTGTACAATCCAATCACTCGCTCTTATACACACATTAATTGAACTGTATTAGTGGAGTAATGTACACTAAAAATGGTATATAATTTACTTTAAAAAATTTGACACTCAGAAATTGTTAGTAAATTTCACAAATAATTACAAATAAAGGGCAAGTGCCATATTGAAACTATTGATACTTCAAAAAGTATATATTTTTAACGTCATTTATGAGGAAATAGGAGGCAATTCAGTTGTAGCCATTCTTTTGGTTGCACCAGTAAGTAGCGAACAGTGAGTGTCTTTTTCTGTGATATCAGTGAATCACTGAGTCATTTCCTCAATCGTTTCCAAATCATTTCCACCTTTGCTGTCCTACCACATCTGTCTTTATGAACAGGGCAAAGGATGCGTCTGAAGGGAAATACACTGATGTCCTGTGTACACACATATTAAAACGATGGCCTAATCTTCTGAGTTCTGTTATATAAACCATTACTGCCACAGTCCATGTATTTTTTATCAACCTTTAAATATAGAGAGGTGGGAGCGTTTAATACCAGCCGGACAAATAGGGGTCTGACCGCTGTCGCGATCAATAAACCTCCTTTACAGGAAGCTTCAGATCCCCTATTATCCAACTCTATAGTTCTTATACACCAAAGAAGAGCAAGCAAAGATACACGGCCATTGGGACTCGCAAAGTCAATACTGTTCCCTGTTCACAGGCCTAAGGGGTCATGTAATGATCCATCCTCGGTGCCAAATATTGTTCCAGGCCGGTTTTGAGAGATATTTTCGATCTACCCACAACGAGGTTAGAGACTTTACTTCATTCTCATTGTCTAACTCTTTGCCTTGTCTACCAGACTGACGAGCCTATATGCTAATCAGAACTGCTAAACCGGTTCAGCTATACTATCAGACATTTAGGATGTAAAGTGGTTTTTGTTAGCAGAATCAAGGCTTTTGCTGAGATCCGGCAGCTTCAGCTAGCTGCCAAATAATTAGCTATCAGATGTCCGGCGCCTTACAAGAGCCCGTTGAGCTAAATTAAGTGAACACGCAGAATAAATGGACAGTGCGTCCTGATAACTGAACGTGGAGCGTCTTAACAGACAACCTGACTGCTGCTCTACACAGCGGTGTCTTCAGATAATTCAACATTCTCCAGCATGTCTCACACTAATTAAATGCAAAACGTTCCATCCAGAAATGCCACAATTGATTTATCTTCTTCTGTGGCCAGTGACTTTACTTCAATCTTTCCATGGATAAGTGAAGAATGAAGGAAAACCGGGGTGGTGGTGATGTTATTTGCCCTCAAACGCTCGCTCTTCATGACCTTTTCTTTCTATGTTCTTAATACTCTTACATCTGTTTATGTAACTCTACTCTGTTTATGTATCTTTATTTTGCTGGATGGTGAGTTGGACATACAGTAGAGCATGACTATTCTTTAACAATAGGTCTACATTACTGACACAAAAATATGCCTGTGTCATTACATGGTGTCCATAATATTCAGTTCAGTGAGTCAGATGTTGTTCAATTCAGTAAAAGGTCTGATCGATTCAGTTCATTAAAGAAATCGTCTCCAAATCTGGTCTCCAATTTTTTATGTGATCAAATGTTTCACAATGTAGGCTGATACAGTATATATATATATATATATACAGAGTTCTGGCATGAAACGCTAGATGGCACAGTCCGATAGGTCTAAATCAATCTGACCTAATGACATCATTATCACATGGCACAGCTGGTTCTCATCCTGTATCGTAGCCAATGAGCTTGCTGCTCAATATTCAAATACCTGGCTTTTGTTTGCTGTAGCAGTTGGCAGCGCACTTCAGAAAACCTCCACCTTCCCCAGCTCCACCTGTAGAGATCTGCTACAGGGTTATTCCTGTATGTCTTTTGGGGGTTATTCATAGTTTATATGTGCTCAGAGTATTTCTCATGCTTACCGCAGCATGTTTTTGATGTATGGCAGTAGCAATCTCAGTACGTGCTCTGCCATACAGCAAGCGTAGCAGATTTATCTAACATTATCATTAGAGTTATGACAGAAATATATTTTATCTAATTACTATACTTGTTTGGTATCATATTTATAAAGTCAATTGAATAAAAAATGCTTGAACAATTTAAAATTGACATTTAAATTTTTTGTTAATATTTAACAGTAAAAACTTGAAAGCAATAGCCTATGAATTAGACCATTTTTTAAGATGCAAACCATTTTTTCTGTAATTTTTATTTTTTTTCCCCATTGAATATATCTCTGAGACATTTGTTTAGCCTATGTCCTGTTGTTTGTACAATATGATTTTTTTTTTAATAAAAAATAAAAAAAAATTATACAAAAACTTTATAATCACTTGCGGGATTCCAACTACAGTAAAAAAACATCTATAATATCTCTCGGCTCATAAGAGTAATTTGTTGCAGAATCGAATTACACTGGTCATGATGTTTGTTTTTGATACACTAAATAGAATCGGCATATAGACGTCAGTCATTTCGCGAATTGAACTACACTGTTCATGTTGTATGTTTTTAATTCAGTAAGTGAGTCATTTGTTCGGAAACTGTCTTCGCGTTTTATTACGTTTAGCCTACACATGCAGCCAGGTAGGACAACTCAACAGAAAGATGTTTCTTGCGATTTTTTTTTTTTCATGGTACACAGTCTTCTATTAGGCCTACATCACATTACAGACTGCAAACTCACATTCAGAACTCGAGTAAAATAAGAAATCTTTTGGCGTGGCACTAAAGATTCAGCAGTGGGGAGCGCTGCTTCTCAGCAGCAAACACTGTATATCCTAACAAAATAAAATGTTTTGCAAAATATATTGCTAATATTTCGTAAAATTATAGCAGGTGTTTTAACCGTGCCTGGTTTTGGAAGGCTCTCACAAGTGTTTTTCCCTGTCTTCTGCCTTTGATGCCACAGCTCAAGATGAAGTTGGTAGTGGATCTGTGCACGTTCTTATGTTGACATGATGTCATTTCCTCTGGCTCCAGAATATTTTAGACTCTGATGATTGGCTCAATTGGGTGATTTGGTTGTGTTAAAGCATGACACGGTTGCAACAAGCTCCCCTGATAAGCAAGAGAGATGGAACAACGAGTCTCTTTCTCTCTGTCACTTCCTTTCTGTCAGAGAAGACCGAACTGAAGCATCATGTCATTGTAAATGTGTCAGGCTCTCTGTTGTCATGGTGACTATAGGAACAGGAGCCCATTAGGGTTGTGTGGCCCCTGATTGGCTTGTCTCGCCTGTCCAAAGTTCACTTTATTCCCAAGACTGCCTTGTGCACTGGTTTTTAGTCGGTGGTGCCAGCTCATTTCCTGTTTGACCCCACATCCTCCGTGATGGACATACGCTACAAGCGCATGTGATGGTGATGCTGTGATTTGACATGTCTTGTCTCAAAGCGACGAGTCATGGAACGAGAAAGCCTGTGATCTGTGTTTTTAGTCTAGACGCATTCACACACTTGTCTGTCTGTCTGTCTGCAACACACGTGTGCTTTAAAAATTCAGATGGCTGAACTCTGTCTGGCATTGGGGGAGATGGTTTACTTGTCACTGCCGGGAAGAATAACTGCTCTTTGACTTTTTGACTTCTTTTTCAACCCTGCTTATGCTGTTAAAACGAAAGAAAAGAGAGGTATGTTACATAGAGAAAGGAATGAGATGTTTCATATCCTCCATTAGGTTCATTTGGAACTATTGAAGTTATTGAAGCAATAAACAGAGTAACTTGCAATATTGAATCTGAAATGTAAGTTAATTAATATTAACTGATGTATAAAAGCGATATCAAACTTGTAAGCGTGCTGTTGGTCTCAACATCAGCATCTAAATATTATTGTGCATTAATACAAAACTCTTGACTGTGTGATATTCAGTGTTGTTGTACCATGATTTATATACTATTATGGTATTTATTAATATTTTGAACTAGCGTTTATATATATTTTATTCATTTACATTTTTGCTTAAGTACTTATGTCATTATGTGCCTTTGTCATTTGTTATTATTCTATTTAGCTTCAATGTATTTTTATATCAGTTTTAGCAGCCTTTCTTACTAAAAAAAATACTTTTAATTTTTGTATGTTTAAGTCATTTAGTTATATTTTATTTCAGCTTTATTTCAATTAATGAAACGAATGGTTTTAGTTTTAGTTTACAATAACAACAATGGTGATATTGCTTAAATGCCCAATATGCTTAGTTAATAATAAATAAATAATAATAAAATAAATCAAAATCTAGTTAAGATTTGCAAACTCTTGTTTCTGATCAAAACACGACTGTGTGTATGATCAAAACACAAAATTGATTATTAAATCTAACGTCACATTCGATCATGTTTCATTTGAAATGAATCAAAACTCTGTCAATAAGTTGAAATATTTAGATATTTATGACTAAGTGGCCAACATTAAATATTGCTAGTCGGTTTACTCATAAACAAAAACTAATTAGGCAAATGTCTTTATTTTGGGGGAATTTATAAAATATCAGCAAATTTCCACTGAATCTGGATATCTGTTGTTTCTAAAATTCAATGAATAGTACTTTGCAAGTTTGTTTTTTGATTATATTACATGTTAAAAATGCTTTGCTTAACATTTTTGTCCATGTTTGTATCGATTCCACACAGTTTCCTTCAAATGCAGTGCAAAAAACATGCAGGAAAAGTGTGCAGATTCCATACAAGTCTACTAATGGCTTGGAAATAGAAAAAAGGTAACTGGTTAAGTTATCAGTTACTACAGGTGTTCATTAAGCAAACTGGAAAAGGGCTTTTTCTTTCCAAAACCGATAAGAGATTGTGAGAGTTTTTGCAATGACGCTATAAGGAGCTAAATTCGGTTTCGTTTGCACAATAATTAATGGGAAAATAATGTGCACACATGTTGGATAAGTCCCTTAAATGTCTTTATTGGACACTTTCTAACCAAAGTGTCTAATAAAGTGTGCACAAATCACACTAATGGCAATTATCAGGACGGGTGGCTGAGAATGCATGCAAAGGCAGAAAAAAGTCAGCAATTGGAAATACTGTAACACTTTGAAGTGAAGTAGAACATTTTCTGCGGGGTTTTGATATTTTCACAATATCTGAAAGTGTGCCATGTAAAATATGTGTTCAGTAGACACGCATATGAACACTAACAGACATGATCAGACAAGCACAAATGATTAGAAACTCTGATTGATCTGGTTCTTATGGAAGCTTAATTCCGCAACGGGATAAAAAATACTTTAACTGTTAAGTTTTCTCACAATTTCAAACTTTTCTCTTGCAATGCTGAGTAACAAGTCAGAATTGTGAGATTTTATATAGAATTTTCAGCTGTAAACTTTTGAGAAAGAAGTTCAGAATTCTGAGAATTGTCAAAAAAAAGAGAACAAGATTATGAGATGAAGTCACAATTACCTTTTTCTGTGGCAGAAATGCCTAGGTTCTCAAGACACACACACACACAAACAGAGAGAGAGAGTGTGTGTATGTGTAATACTCGGTGAGAAGCCATGACAAATGTGCTTTTTCCATCACTCACCCTAACAGAGCACAGCAGACTTCTTTACACTCCGACAACAAATAGAGATATTAGGGATATTGGAACAGACAAGCCCCTTTAAGCTACATGGCACAATTTGCTCTGAGTTAATAGTCTCCTCTCTGGGAGATTTGATAAGCATGGAGAGCCGTGTATCACATCCCCATCCAAATAGTTCCACAGCACTGTCACAACTGATACCATCAAGGTAGGAAAGAGAGGGCCAGTGTTTGTTAATGTGTGTGTGCTGTCCTGATCTCTGCCACCACAGACAATCAGTTGTTTACGAAGCATCAGATCGCTTCATGTTCCCCAAATGCATGCATCGCTTGTGACAGTGCTGTCAGTAATACAATTCTGGTAAATTTGCACTATGCATGTCCATTAATGGCGTTTTAATTGTAAGTGCTCTTTAAAATGTAGAATATAAAATGAATCGTATAAAGTACTTCTAGATTTGCATGATGTTTTCACGATTCTGAAACATGATTTGTAATTTGCTAAAATGTTCCCAGCTAACAAAAAGATGTTCTAAGAACATTTTGCTAACGTTCAATACGTTTATAAACGTTATTTCTAAATGTTCAAAGATAGTCTTTGTTATTTTTTTAGTTTTGTTGTAATATGGTTTGAGATGTTATTAATGACCAATTACTTTGACGAACTTATTGGAATTTATGTTATTGGAAGAACGTTTGTTTAATACTTTGAAGACCCTTTGCCGAACGTTCTGAGAACGTTCCCTGTTAGCTAGGTTAATTCCCACAGTCATGTTAATATTCTAATTAATTTGAATTGAAACGCTTCTTTGTACGCTCCCAGCCCGAATATTCAATGATTCCTCATTGTTTCATTACTGTATGAATCAATGTTTTTGTACTGAATCTTTTGAATTCCTTGACTCTCATTCAAAATAAAAAATAAAACATTAAGCTCCTTGTTTCCCACCTACTGGCGAACAATTCAAGATACTTTTACTTGAAGCATCAAGTTATTTTCAAAAGATGATTTACACTATTTTGATTGCTACCGTAGACACTAGAGTTTATATCCGAACTGAATTGTGGTATATAAACTCGCAATTGTGAGAATAAGAGAATTGTGAGATTAAAAAGTCACAATTACCTTTTTTATTTTTTATTCCCTGCCAGAAAAAAAAATTGTGAATATATCCACAACTGTGACTGCATATGAAACCGGATATGTCGAGTTTAGTCTACTGTTTTTTCTCAGAATTGCGAAGAAAATTCTCTATTGCAAGAAAAAAATTCCCAATTACGTTATTTATTTATTTTAATCCCATGGCAGAAACAGGCTTTCGTAATAAAGACTGTTTGTGAAGCTGTTTCATACATATACATGACATTTGCTCTCTTTGAATCATTGGCAGCGCAAACACAGATTTGAATGTTCTGGTGTGATCGTACTAATTAAAGGTTTAATGGACATAGCCGAATTATTAAAAAGTAATCGTGCAGCTCTAATCTATACATAAACTGTAATGTTTCGTTTTTATTTATTTTGCCGCAAACATTTTCATAATTTAAAGCTTCGCATTTCTCTCATTTCTCTCTCTCTCTGTCTGTGTTTGACTGAGGGATGTGGGGGGTGGAGCAGGGAAAGGTAATTGGACATATTGGTTTTTTCACTGTGGATCCGTCAAAGTCCGGGAGGATTTTAGGCTGTCAGAGATGGTTCCGTGTTGGGTTTTAATTATCCTCCTTGGAGCTTTGTCAGGGACAACAGTGTCAGCAGCCCAAACTGTTTTCCAAACAGAGCTTTAAGATCTCCGAGTCCATCTAGCTCAGACAGGGTCATCTGCCATCACAGCCACTGGCTTGTTTGGTATTCATACACACCACCAGAGACACTCGCTAGTCTGGAAATCAAACCCTGCAGATAAATGATAGAGTTTAATGTGGAATTCTCCTCACTGCTCACTTCATTGTTTGAAGAACCAAAACTGGTCAGAACTGGAGTTTTGTGGCTTTTAGTCCCTGTCTATTAAGTTTGAGGCCATCTGTGTTCTTCATTTGTACGTTGTTTTCGTACTCAAAGTATCTGCTATCTGCTAAATAATCCATATTTTTAGAATGTGTAAATCGTATGCTAGTGTATGGCCCCTAAAGTAGAAATAAATGGGTGATTTGCACTTTTCTATGCCCCAAGTCGTCATGCAAGAAAGATATTTTCTTTGCGTTTCATGGGGTTTTGCGAAGTTATTAGAGATTCATTTTTTTATTATTTAATATTTTTGATTTTTGATTGTTTTATTACTTTAAATATTGGATTTTTTACTGTGCATTTCATTTAACCAAACGGCATTATCCTTTGCCCATGATCTCTTCAAAATGAAGCGCTTTCATCAAACACTATTAAATGGAACTTATAACAATTAATGTTTTATTGACATTTACCATGTATGAACCTTAGCAATCTCTAATGAATGTCCATTTTTTATGATGATTTGTGATCCTAATTCCCTTGTAACATTTTTAAATAATTATTGTATCTGGCGTGTTTTAATTATTGTAATGTAGAACTTTTGTGATCAGACCATTTGTTTTATATGTTAGTATTTCGAATGTTTATCAATAACATATTTACCTATTCATATTGTTTTATAATATACTACTGTTCAAAGTGGGTCAGTTTTTTGTTTTTTTTCAAAAAAAAGAATAACTACTTTTTTTAAAATCACTTTTTATTAGATCGCAAGTGCTAAAGACGTTTACCTTCTTACATTGTAAACATGATGTACCTAAATATTCTAAGTTGTTAACACTAAAGACAAATCTACTTCAAATTTCATTAAATAGCTACTTCTAACTTCATTGTGTTCTGGTTGTTTGTTTTGACTTGTTTGTTGCAATTTACGTTT
Source organism: Sinocyclocheilus anophthalmus (assembly GCA_018155175.1). Taxonomy (NCBI): domain Eukaryota; kingdom Metazoa; phylum Chordata; class Actinopteri; order Cypriniformes; family Cyprinidae; genus Sinocyclocheilus; species Sinocyclocheilus anophthalmus. The sequence goes on along the minus strand of JADLZN010000757.1, from coordinate 847,994 downwards.
TATTTTTATCTTCCTTGAGCAAAAACTGTTTCTGCACCACATTTTTTTTTAGTGTATAGAAGATTTCTATTTCAAATAAATTGTTCATTTCAACTTTCTATTCATGCCGATGATCCTGGATACAAAACTTCTTATCATGGTTCACAAAAATATTAGCACACACAATATGTTTCAACATTGATAATACTCAGAAATTGCTCTTAAGCAGCAATTGACCTCTCGGTAGTAGCCCCCCCCCTCGTTACTGTTGGCCTTACCCTTCGACATACAACGGATGTTTTGCTGCGACCTGTTCTCTCCCATGCGCAGCTGTCAGTGAAAACCTTCTTCCTAGGTGTTTCTGATAAATTTGGGACACAGTTGGACCTTCAAGTGGGACTTAAATATGCCACGGAGGGATATATAAAGGATGTTCAAATAAATTTGTAAAAATACAGATCACAATGCAAACGAGAATTATGTTACGGTCGTCACGATCGCAATGACATCATCCCGTTGGTCCTGATATTTTATCCTTACCCCGTCCGATGCCTACCAGGGTTTTACTTGCACATGCCACAATTCATATTGCGTCCTTTCTCATGCTGAACAACATATTTAATTATCTGCAGTACGTAAGGGTAGTTGAGGTTGTGGTAGGTGATGATTAATAACCTAATTTTACAGGAGCAATTTCGTTAGTCATTGTACTACCCACTGTTTTTACTGGGCGGTAGCAACTCTGACAGGTGCACAAATCGCAGAACACCGATCAACAACCGTTCATATACACGCCAGAGAAATTAACATTCATTCCCCACCATTACCCAGATGAATAGGCGGGCCGCTCTAACATAGACCGTCGTTTATGTGTTTTGGAATTTCATTCACGTGAGAACATCTACACTATTTATGTTTGTACGTTAGCATGGACTCACTAAATTTAACGTTTGCTAGTTTTAGCCAGAAATACCTTGCTGAAGCACAAGATGACATTAAAGTTCTGCTTGAGCAGATGAAAAGTATAACTTAATGAGAGTATGACAACCAGAAAAATCAACGTTTTTGTCTTCATTGGGATTGGGGTCGGGCTCCGCTGCAAATTTTGTGAGTGCCCGGTGACAGAATACTGACGGTTTGGGCCTGCCCTACCGCCCAACCTCACAACTGTGTATTGTCTCAAACCTGTATGGGACCCCCCTTCTAATAACAGGTTCTGACTACTTTAGTCCCTTTCCCCAGGTACATAAATACGTTCATGATTGTGTGCTTCTATAGTTGACAGGACCCTTTTCTATCTACCCACAATTGCCTCTGTGTATAAGGCAAGGTAAAAAAAAAAAAAAGATTGCTTCAGTCAGTGTGGAAGAACTTGACTAGTCTGCATAAAGCCACGTCCTAATCCCAGCTGAACACCTCTGACATGACTTTAAATGCAGACCTTGAATCAAAAACTCACCACCAAACACCAATGACTTGTACATACATATGGACAAATGTATTTGGACACCCCCTTCTTTAGAACAGAAAAAAAGCACTTCCAAAACTGTGGCAACAAAGATGGAAACATGTATTCATGTATTTAAAAATTGTATTTCCATCTTTTGGAAGTGTCTAAATGATTGTACGCCATATGTGCAAGGATCATTGGTGTTTGTTGATGAGTTTTTTGCTCAAGGTCTGCATTTAAAGTCACACCAGAGGTGTTCAGCTGGGATTAGGACTTGGCTTTATGCAGACCAGTCAAATTCTTTTTTTTTTTTTTATCTTGCCTTATACACACAGGCATTGTCGGTGTTAGAATAGACACGGGTTCCTGTCCAAACGTTTTGTTATAAAATTAGAAGCACATTATATCATTATATGCTTAAACATTAAGATTTGTGCTCATTGAAATTACTAAAGTAGTCAAACCTGTTGATTATAAGGGGGTGTCCCAATACTTTTGGCAATATAGTTTACAAGCCAGCCTAGCTATTCAAAATTTTTGTCTGCAATTTAATAATATTGACCTATTACTTTTGCTATTGCTTTTGACCATTATGTATCAGTAACATAATTTGAGTTTGACTACTTAATCAGTTATATTAATAGAAATGCTTCACTGGGGCAAACAAAAAAATAATAAATAGGATACCCCATAGCAACATCCAACATTTCTCAATCATGATCTTACTCAACTAAATGTGACTATTAGCTTAACAGCTGTTTTCCTTGTTTGCTAGCTACCTATGCACACACAGCACACAATGTTAAAAATATTCTACATTATGAACCTTAACCCAAAAACCTTTAACTTCATACACTGTAGATAATTGTGACCCTGCCTGTGGAAACCCAGCTAAAGTATTTTTTTTTATTGAACAGTGGATGAGTAATTCACTCCTTGATTTGCTTAATAAAAGCCTCCTTTGAGATCATTTTGACAGACATGTTTATTGTGTATTATTTTCAACGTGTTCATTGCTAAGTTTAGTGTGGTAAAATAGAAGCGTAGCCGTAATTCGCGTGCTGTGTATCTGGTTGCCATGATAACCTATGTAATCAGAGTGTGAATTTGTAGATTTTTTTCTATAGCAAAACTTCAATGTGTTTAAAAGTGCGACTGACCAAATCGTCCGGTTCGGTTTGCCCCCCCCTCGAGCTCGAAGACATCTCTAATTTGACAGTTTACCATCTGATCTCACTCAGTGACTCTAGGCCACGTAGGACGGGACGAAACCATGCAGTGAATGGGGGGAGATAATTTAGCTGGAAATACAGAAATAAGCCGTAATTTTGTTTTAATTTGTAACTCTTTGGTAGATACATTTATAATTTCGATTACATTACTACTACTACTATTACTGTTACTACGAATAAACAATCCTGGAGGCCCCAAAGTGCGTGGGCCCTTAGAATCGCCTAACCCCCCCCCCCCCCCTTTCCCCCCCGATTGGGGTTGAATGTTTAGGGACATTTTGCTCTGTTTTGGTTGGATTTAGGAAATGGAATAAAATAAATTACATTGCCTATCCTCTCAGGATAACTGAAATCAGTGTTACAAGAACCCAGGCACATCGTTTTTCCATTTTTTTATTAGCTAACCTCATTAACACTGATGCTAGCCTTCGGATCTCTTCCAATGTTTTCTTCTCTATGGCGCTTAAAACTTAAAGATGTCTGAGTTCCGCTCCCGGGCACTGATACTCGACCTGCCATTGGCTCATCTGCGTTCGAGGGGAGGGGCTTACCGATAGGTCAATTCAGCATATTAGAATGATTTCTGAAGGATCACGTGACACTGAAGACTGCAGTAATGGTGCTGAAAATTCAGCTTTGCATCACAGGAATTAAATTACATTTTACAATATATACTTAAATAGAAAACTTATTTTAAATTGTAAAAATATTTCACAATATTACTGTTTTTACTGTATTTTTGATCAAAAATGTACAGCCTTGTTGAGAAGAGAGTATCTCTTTGTTCAGCTATATATAGTGTAGATACAGTATGTGTTTGTGTCGGTGACAGCAGTCATTATCTGCTGCATGAGGGACCTACTTAATGTTACTTGAACCTTCTCATTCTCATAGTTTTCTCTCTTTGACCTTGATATGCTCAAATGTGTGTGTATCTGATGTGCCGCTTGTAGATATTCACACACATGCATTGATCCAGTAAGAACAGTACACTTCCTCCACTCTTTTTCTCTCTTTCCACTTTCTCACTCACTAGCAACCCCCCCTCCCCCCAAAAAAACTCTGATTATAGCCCATTTATCTTATTATAATGCACACAGACCTAATTATTTATGCAGTCTGACGCTGATTATCTTTTATTTAAGGGATAGTCCACCCAAAAATGAAATTCAGTCATTTACTGACTTTCTTTCTTCAAGCTTTCATTATAATGGAAATGAACGAGGATTGAAAAAAGCACCATTAAAATACTCCCAAGTTTTCTGAAGCCAGATAGTAATCACAAAATGACACGAGTGAGAGAAAATGAGAAACTGTTTTATTTTTTTGTGCACCATCCCTTTAAAAGCTCTCTTTTTTTCACAGCTGAATATCATGTGGTTACATTATCTGTATGATACTCTCAAGACAAGACAAGACATAAGGAAGAATCTGAAGATGGATTTAGAGCTCGCTGAACCTCAACTGAAATACTGGCTCGAATCTTGTTTGTGATCCCCGATAAGTAGCACAACTTGCCAGTATTATGAATGTCCTGTAGCTATAACGGCTCTCAGAAATGAACAATACAGATTGATTTTGCCTCTCCTCCTCCGGTTCGCAGGCCTACAATCGTCCAATTCCTTTTACTAGCACTTCTAGATAAATGATACGCAATGTATTCCCTCAGCATTTTTATCAATTTGTATTGAATTTTATCCTAGAGACCCTCTTTCTCTCTTTCTCTCCCAGTAATGACACCCATGGGTCCCGTACAACACTCTCTCTCTCCGCTGTGTGTGTGTGTGTGTGTGTGCACGATAAGTCATATTTCAATTGAGACTTCTTATTCATTAATATACAGTGTTGTGCTTTAAAACTGTATTTAAGATTCAGTCTGTTTCTCATCAAAAGATGCAGTCTCTTTATGATCAGGCATGGTTTATTCCTACTCTAAAAAATTCTGACAAGACTATTTTTATCTCTCATACACATATTCGCATACAGACGCCTAGAAAGTGAAAAATACGAGAGCAAGGAAGTAGGATGAGGTTTTCTGGGCCAACACACCAGAGTGACTAGGACAAAGCAGAGCAGCGTATTTAAACTCACGAAGCATTCGAGGGAAACTCAGGGCAGCTTAAAGATTCCTTAAGATCCAGTCAAACAATTTTAGCTTCGGCCCCATGAGTGTGTGTAACAAACCTGTTGTTTTTTGTGTCTCGATGCTTCCTGCAGATGACGATCTGATGGTGGCGGCTCACTGTAACTGATGCAGGGCACCGAATGATGAGCGACCGAGTCATAAGTGAGAGGATGACCTTTCATAGTGGTGCAATTTTATTTAGTGTTTGCATAATTAGCTCATAAACTGTGCACTGGAGTTTTGTACAGATGTGGCCCATAAATTCATATCAAGGGCTCATATTTACACTGGTCCACCTGTAAGAGGATTTGTGTCAATATAAGTGCTAGAAAAGAAACTCCTACCCAGGCTGCAGTCTATGAAGATTTATAGTTTACATTTAGTGTGTGTGTGTGTGTGTGTGTGTATAGTATAATATAGCGTTTTATATATATAGATATAACTTTTCTTTTTTTATTATTGATTTTCTGTATTTTATTAATTATTTTTTGTTTCAAAATATATTTGTAAATATTTATCTTGGATTGGGTATATTGTGTAATACTTAAATGTAATAATTGAAATAAATATATATATAACGTTATTTTATAGTTTTGCATAAAGATATTATTATGTTAAAATATATATAAAATATGTAAGAAAAATAAAAATATCTTTTTTATTTTATTTAAACCTCTATTTTTTTCATTATGTTAATATATTAATACTGTGATAATTCTTTCTGAATTGTTGGGACCACACTCGCACTTTCTTAAAAAAACTTTATCATAATAAATCAGTATATAACATAACAAAAATAAAAATATTTTTTAATATTTTTTTGTGTGTGTTATTTTATATGTAGAGGCTGGGCAATGATTATCGCGATTAATCGCATCCAATAAACACTTCATACCCTATGTTATATAAACAACTTTTATTTTGGATGCGATTAATCGGGATTAATCATTGCCCAGCACTTATCAATATATATCTCTATATATATATATATATATAGTATTAGTATCTATGAATTAGTATAATATATTACACTGAGTGACTTCTGAACGATTCTAATTATTCATGTTAATATCGTATTATAATATTCTGTTTATAATTATGTAGTTTTATTAAACCATTTTTAAAGTATTACTATAACATATAACTATATTTTTTTATTTTTGTATTTTAAAATGATATAAGTTTTATTATAATAATTATTTATACTGCGATTAGTCATTCTGAGCTATTGACCACACCCCCAGTTCTTTACAGCCAATCACTGCTTCTCTGACTATTAGACCTGTTCAATATGAAATAATAAACGACTTATTAAAAAGCCGTGGTCGGCTGACATCTTTTCAAGCAGAGAGACAAATTCACCATAAACGTTTCTGACATGTTACGCATGTCTAATTAGTTGAGCGAGATGTGTTTGGAAATCTCTTCACGTCGTCTGGTCCTGAGGACAGTATCCTGGGTGAAAGGTGACTGATGTTGAGTGATGTGTCCGTCGCGGTCGCCCTGTGAAAGGACTGAACAGGTGGCTTCTTGGACAGGGTTCCTGGTGATGAATGACATCCGTTCAGGGGCGCAGAAAAGATTTTGTTTAGTCACATAAAGAGGGAAAAATTGTGTGGCTCTTGGCCTTGGTCTGCAGTTGGATGAGGAACTGACCCTGTACAAATCCTCTGAGCCCTGGATCGACATTCACAACATGTTACTCTGTGACCTCTGAAGCTGAGCGCACACAAGAGATGATAGAAGCCGATTAGTAATGTCTTTATTTATCAGATCTGTAAATATTTGTGGATGATTTGTGAAATAAGGTTATAATAAATTCTCAGGTAAAATCTAGAGAATGTAAATGTAATGTAATATTACATGGCTGAGTCATATTTTTTTTACAGTACATTATATTCACAAGTAAAAATATTTTTACGTGATTGTGACAATTTTCATAACAATTACGAATGCCTTCCTTGGATTTTTCTGGATGGTTTATTTTTGAGTTTTGGTTTATTATTCTTATTGTTGTTGTTCCTAAAATTCTGTACATTTTTACAATATTACAGTAAAAATACTGTAATGCTTTAATTTTTTTTTAAATAAAGAACTTTAAGATTTTTTTCACATTACAGGTTATTTGGAGAAAACTGAAGTTCTTAAAAAAAAGCATATTTTTAGGGCCATCCTTTTTTTGTTGATGTTACAGAAAATTTGGGGAATTTTAGTGATTATTTAGTCATTTAAAAGTGTCAATACAACAACAACAACATTTCATTACAGAATAATTGAAAAAAAAAATTAACAAAAAAATGAATGGTCCTAAAAATACGACTTTGTTGTCTCTTCATATTTGAGGAAAAGAGGTTTATCTGTCATGCAAAAAAAAAATAAAAAAATAAATTGTCTTTGCAGAAAAAAAGTGGGAAAAAAAAGTAGTAGTATAATTTTAGGACCATATCTTACAAAAAAATGTAGGGAAAATTGAACTGAATCGTTTGAAGTGGGGGGAAAAAAACTTAACTACAAAAAAAAAAACAGACTAAAAATGGACTTAAATATTGTCTTAAAATAGTAGAAATTTGAAAAATTGTCACAATATATATTTGAGCCTATAATCGTTTTAATTGCTTTGAATAATTTTTCCCTTTTGATTTCTGAGTGTGTATATAAGGGGAAAAAAGAAAGTGAAATAAAGAGGAAGAAAGAGTGCAAGCTCATTATAAAAGGCTGTCTTTATGTCAGGGATCTTTATGGTTGGTGAATGTTTTACACAGAGCTTTGACTCCTGTTTGACCCCTCGCTGATTGGCCCGGTCACACACACACACATTCCCTATGAAATAAAACTTAATGCATGAAGGGAAATGTATGCAATTGTTTTATGTCAACTTTGAGACAGCGTATATACTCCACCAAACATCCATCTCTATTACTGAGATGCGTCCAGTATCTCTTTGACATTATTAAACGACTGAATTCATCTGGAGTGATTCATTTTTGGTTCATTCACAGCTGCAGAGGCCAGACCTCCATCTGGAGTGTGTGAGCGAGTCCTCCATCTGACCTTCAGAGTCCACCATCAAAATTTTAATCTAAGAAGGACCATATAAAGCCAGACTCACTGGACTTGGAGAAACAAGCATCTTCCATTTGAGTTTGATAGAAGGTAAAAACATTTACTAGCATTCAGGAACCGTTTATAAGCTCTGGTCCGGCAGTGACATTCACCCCAAACTCCAACGCTGTTCGGACATTCACTCAGTCCTATGAAACTTTCATACATTGTATGATGTATGAAATGCCATAGAAGAACCTTTCTGTGAGTGCATGTATAAGAACAGTTTTCCCTAATGAACATGCATATAGAAACTGATACATAAAACGAGAAAAATGCACATATCTGATCAAATTTCCATTTAATGGAAAATGTGTTTGAAGGGTTGTAGATGTGAATGAGAATTACAGCAGCAGGACAGGAAGAGAAAAATAATCCTCGGGTAATAATTCATCACACACATTCCCTGGCATCCCAACCTGGAGATGAGAGTGACACAGATACATAACGCTCACCTGATGCTCTTTCATATTAAAACAACAACAAACAAAAGAAATCCATTACCATATTTACACTAAAAATAAGATGCAATATTATTAATCACATTCTGGAAATCTCTGACGATAGATACACATTTACATATTAACACCCATACTCTGCATAGTGCTCTAAATATCACAAGAAACATATTCCTTCTCGGTCTAGTACGTCTGTGTGCAATAAAAGATGCCGGCTAACATTACACACCTAAAAATAAAAAACAGGACTTTTGACTCGGCAGACTGAAAGTAAAATGCTGAAAGCTTTAGCGATTCTGGAATATAATTTCACGGCAAGCCATTACCACCAAGGTATATTGTTTTGTTTTATGTCCCTAATTCATAATTAGCACTCACAAACAGTCAGGGAATAAATATCTGCAGTGATTTAGCAGATATATATATTATGCAAGAGGAACATTTTGGTCAGGTTACACTGGATATCTAATGGAAGATGATGAAATTTGGGCTAATGCATAGTGATATGCAACTCATTCAGGCATCTGACTGACTGAGATGGTTTTTGATTAACAAATATCGTAGTTGACGTTATTGCACATAGAGCTGATTATGTCAGGTTACATATTAGAAGACATCTCACAGGCTTCTTTGATGGCCACAGACATAGAAAGTAAACTCCTCGGTAGCTTCGTTTCCTCGGTACAGCTTTCCTCTGTGATGAAGTGCTTCTTTCTCCGGGCCTTTTTTCTTTCTTGATTTTTGGATTGGCGGGCAAAGAGTTCTGCCTTCAACCCACTCTAAGACTAATGATGTGGGGTGTTTGAGCAGGTCTGTGCGCTTGCCCTGGGCCCAAAGCAAAATTATGCAAAAAAAAAGAAAAAAGAAAGAAAGGAAGAGGAATAGCAGAGGGGGATGAGATAGACCGTCTGGAGTAGGTGCGTATGTCCTAATCGGCGTATATAATAAAACCAGAGAAGGTGCTGTACTTGTTGTTGTTGCCCCCGTGGGCTTTACCCCCGTCTAGTTTGATGTAGACTTCATCTCCGGGCTCCAGATGAAGAACAGCGCTGTTGCTGGCGTAGTCGTAGTTTTGATCTGCGTCCTGGGCAATGGCGCTGGCACGGACCTGCGGGAAGAGAGGAACATTTAGTGCGATGTTTCAGCCGTCAGATGGAGAAAACGCATGTGCTTTCCATGCATATATATATATTAGGTCTCGAGGTCTTTATAGACCCTCATGAGACTCAGCAAAAAAGCATTGAGTTTAGTCTGAGTGTTTGCTAAAGAAATATATTACAATTGTTATCATACTATGGTACCAATTGTAAATATAAGTTCATATTTAATGTATAACACATATATGTAAATATATATGTACATATTATCATATTGGCCACACCCACAAACCTTTTGTATCAATGTGAAGTGCAGATTTGTTTGTTTACGATACACCAGGACACAAAACAGTGGCATGTATGGTGATGCTAATGCAACTTTTATGCTTCATTGCAATGTATGAATTACATAAATGCATAATTTGTTGTGTATTTGATTTTTTTTTTTATATATATATATATACAAAAATTTGGCATGTATGGCACTGTCAGCACTAGTGTATTTTATTAATAAATGATGCAGATACATATGTAAATTATGTAAATATATATATAATGTATGTATTAATTTATATAGTGGTTTTAAGTATGTCAAAAAAAAAATATATATATAGAGAGAGAGAGAGCGAGATAGATATTGTGACGCATTTCATCAAGAAAAAACTCTAACCACATTTTTGGCAAGGTTTACCTTTTTCAGAGACATAGTTAATTTAACGTCTTAATATCTGTCATGCTGGATCCTGCGTTGCATGAACTTAAAATTGCTTTGACGCACTCAAGCTGTTGCTTTATTAACACACTTTATTTAAGCTTTCAATTTAGGTGTAAATTCATTCAAGTCCTTCATTTTCACCTTGCTATCTGCATCCAACACAAATTTATTTCTCTCGCTATACCGAAAACCCTATCCAAATTCCTCCGTGCACTCACAGTTTTTAATACTATTTTATTAAATGACAAATATGTAAAATCTCTATTTGAATTAGACAAATGCAGAATTTTAGAATATATGTATAGTGTATTATGTATATGTATATATATATATATAGATATCTATATATATATATATATATATATCATATAAACCTGCATTTATATCGTCCTTATTCAAATAGAAAACAAAAAAAAACTTTTTTTTTTGCATTATTTGAAAAACACCTGGATTTGTCCACAAGAACAACATCTGGGGGGGAGGGGATGCATTTAGCTTAAAAATTCATTTTTCAAACATTTTATTATAGAATATGAAAAAAGTTTAACATCAATTAGGCTAATAATAATAATGCTATTGCAAATGTATTCATATTTGTATTAATATATCCTGCCATAATTTAATAATAATACAAAGAAGAAGAATCAATAAATAATAACAAGTAATTGTCATTAATAACTTTGTCATCATTGATTTATTTTTCGTGGTTTGATGGTCTGATCATTTTATCGCATATATGTCAACAGCCCCTTGGAAAATAATCTTATCCACATAGGTCAGAAATTATGGAAATGTGAATTTATATGTTTTCAGATGCACATACTTTATACCCAGAAGAGCCCAATGTTCTCACGTGTAATTTTCAGAGACTGGAGACAAACTTTTATGCGTGATCAGATGTCAATTAAGGTTTTACGTCTAAAAAATTGTATAGAAAGAAAGGTCACTATTATTATATCTTTAAATGAGTTAGCCTATGTCATGTGGAGAATATTTGAATGCTTTCAGTTGTGTGTTTGTGCGCACTCACCTGGTTGTTCTTGCACAGATCAGCCCACATGCTGGTTCCGTCTCCTCCTCTCATGAGCACATGGTACGTAAAGAAGTATATTCCCGGTATGGAGCAGGTAAATTTGCCCGTGGTTGGGTCGTAATGATTCCCGAGATTCGTGACCACGTCCTCAAACTTCAGCAGCTCGTAGCCCTCGTGCTGCTTTTTGAGCCCTGCGTAAAAGGCGATTTTGGGCACGGTGCTGTAGGTGGCCGCGCTGATGGCGCCGGTTGCCATGTTTGGTCCCGGCTGCCCGGGTAATCCAGGTCGTCCCGGTTCCCCCTTCTCTCCGGGGGGTCCAGGGGGTCCGGGTTCACCGGGAGGGCCCCTCGGCCCCACTTTCCCTGGGCGTCCCGGTTCACCTTTCGGACCTTGTATAAAAGTTGGCAAAGACTGCATGAGGCTGCTGTCCCGGGCCGGGTCTGCTGAGACCGTGCTGGTCGGGGATTTGGTACCGTAAGGATCGCAAACCATCCTGCAGGTGCCGAGCATCTCGTAGTGCGCGGCGGATGTCCCGGCAGAGCTCACCAAAACCGGGATCAGGATCACCAGCACCAGGACCATGACCACACCGAGCACCCCAGCCGCGATCAGCCGCTTCCTGCCGACGAGTCGCGTCAGCACCGGCCGATCCTCCTGTCTGCTTTTGGGCGAAATTTTGAAGGTTGGTGAGGTACCTCTACAGATGAGAAGAAAAAAAGGCCGATTGGTTTTGTTAATGAACTCTTGGCTCGGGCCCCAACAGCTTCTCTTTTTTTCCTCTTGTATTCTTCTCTCACTTAACTTCTTTTCTGCTGATGTTGGCTCACTCGCAGCCCCGCTTCAGCATCAGCATCAGCTCTCCAGAAGCGCATCACCATCAGCGTCTCTCCACATGTGGACGCGCAAAGGAAAAACACCACCGATGGACGAGTAAAGCTACTTGAGATCCGCGAACACACCCTGATATCCTTCCCTCGCTTTTAAAGTCTTTCCTCTGTGCACAAAAGACGGGATGAGCTGGATAAAGCTGGATGTCATGAAGATCTGGAGAACTGAGACGCTCTGCGTGAGTGTGAGCGCAGCGCAGGACCCGAGAGAAAAAGAGGGAGGGAGAGATCCAGCGCTGTCTTATAAACGCTAAATCACACATCAGACATCAACACAGGACACAAAAACAGCATTTTAACGCAAATCTAGACTGTTCAAAACACTTTAAATATAACGGGACAAGTTGTCACTGTCTTGAGGGAACCTGGTGATCATGAACTTTGATTTGAGATGAATACCTTTTTAAAATATGAAACAGGCCTACTTTAAGTTAACAACCCATGAAATCTATTTCAAGCTACTTATTTGAAACTACTACTAATTATCAACAACATTTAATCAGCAAAACGCATTTATATGTTTAAATAAATACAATATTCTAATCATAATAAAAATAAAAAAAAACAATACAATGTAACCAAAAATATCAAAATAACGTTTTGGGTAACAAATTTTGATCAATCAAGAGTATACATCAAATATATAACTTGTCATTGTACTGAAGCAAAGGCAAATTATTAAGATATTATAGGCTATGTATGCATGTGTCACCTTTTTGACTTCTTGTGAGTTTGCCGGCAAACTCACAAGAGGTCAAAAAGGTGACATAGTTCGGAATATGACCCTTGTAGGGGGGTCTGGGGGCATCCCCCCCCTCCCCCTATATATATATATATATCTAATATAGAGTTACACACACACACAAACATATACTGTTACATACATATACATAATATACATATATTATAATTATATATAATATAGTATAATTATTTGAAGTATGTATATAAATTAGTAGAATATTATTGAATTTTCTACCCCATACACATACACATAAATTGTAATTATATTTTATAATTTTTTATGTCTATATATTCATTAAATTATTATTATAAACTACTTTCCAGCTTTTAAACATATTTAGGTGAATGTTTATAGATTTACATAAAGACTGTTACGTTTCGGTATCGAATTATATTAATTTTTAAAGTTCTAAATCAAATATAGAACCTTTAACGGTATTGTAACCTATAATAATATATATATTATATATATATATATATCTACAATTCATGAAGTATATATAACACACACACACACTTTATGCTTTGTTAAATATTATTTTGAGTGAATTTTAGTTTAGACAGCTTTTAATATATTTGGACTTTTAAATATTTTTATATCATTGAAACGTGTTTAGTTTTTTAACTTTTAGATGTGCAACCCAAACTTTTTAATCAAGTTGATGTTCTAGGTCACTGCACAGTGAAAAATTAAGCTATTGAAAATGTTTATTCACGTATCCCTGAGAATGATCTTTGAAGGTAACGGCGCAACCACTAAACGACACGTATGCCAATAGTATAGACCTGCCAGTGATGCACTGCCACTACAGGATGCAAGAACAAATCATTCATTTAACTCCAATCTGGGAATCGACCACCTTCCAGTTGCACGACTGTGTGCTACTAAACGGTTGAGGTACATCGCTCAAGATTTCAACAGGTTAGTTGGTTAGTAACCTCTGTTTCGTGTGATTATCGGTTAGATGGACTGGTTGCACCGTTGGCACCGGATCTGTTGTATTGTCCTGAGTTTTAACTGAGCAAGCTCTCGAACGCTTCCAATTATCTTCAGACAACACAATGGGCCACTATCCATACTGTTTACCCTCAGCGCTTGATGAAAGTCTAGGTTCAACAGCGTCTCCGGCGACGCCATTTCATTGGTCGGCATGGGACCTGCTCTCCAGAGGAGTTTCCCTGGACCCATAAATCAAGCGGCAAAAATCAATGACCTCGGTTAGCGAGGGCCGTAATGCCCTTCAGCATATGAGCTGCATAGAGAGTACGCCACGAGAAATCGTTTTAAACAGGGTGATAAAACAAACTAAACAAACAAAAAAAAGTAATCAAGCCAAGCAAAATCGCTACAAGTCTGTAACTCAAGGAAAAGAAAAAGACATTCAAGGATTCCTCTGAAAGGTCAGTGAGTAATTGTCGGCGCATGGTGATCCATCGCCATTCAGACTCATTTTTAAACTTCAACGTCCCACTTCCTATCGACGCTGGCAGAAGGATGGGACAAGCTCGGGTCGGGATCTAAACAACCGCTTCTCCGCAGAGCAAGAGATTGATCGGCTGAAGACTTTGGGCCGTAATGAATGTCTAACAGTTTGCGGAAAACTTTTACAAACCACACCTCTCACCGTTTTGGAATCCAAAGAAAACTTTCGAAAGTGGATGAAGAATCCAGAGGGTCACAAGACAGTTGAAGAGTGGAAGAGGTTCGGTACACGGTGTGGACTTTGCCATGGACAGATGTTCCTGCTGAGCGCAAAAGGAAAGTGTATTGGGGCGAACGTGCGCTGGACAGATGTGCCTGCTGAGAGCGTGAACGAGGAGGACAGCAGCGTCTGGACGGGGTAATAATAATGTGAGCAGAATATTAGCAAAGAGAGACAGGAAATCCCATGCGGCTATCATGGACCTTCTACAAACACAAGCACACACCCCATCATCATCTGACTCACAGCATTGAAAGGTCAGCTCCTTTACCCCTGATCTGCTGTCATTGAGGTGGTCTGGACCATGACAGGACCTCCGATGGGAAGATCGTTTTTAGATGTGATGATCCTCTGTAGCTGTTTCAGATCACACCCTGCAAATCAAGCATTCGCTTCAGAACTTTCTTGCAAGGAGCTTCAAAATGTAACTTATCTTCCAAGCACTTAATAAGACTTCAGATTGGTGGCAATTCCCAAAAATAGAAAATACATGCTTCTAATTTTTAGTCTTCAGTGTCACAGTAAAGACACTTAGAAAAAAAATTAATAAAATACATACTGTTCTGGAAAAAATGCTTAAATGTATTGAGCAGAAAAAAGTTTTCAACTTGGATAATATTACATTTTCTTGAGCAGCAAATCAGCATATTAGAATGATTTCTGAATGATCATGTGACACTGAAGACTGGAGTAATGATGCTGAAAATTCCGCTTTGCATCACAGGAATAAATTACATTTTACAATATATTCAAATATAAAACAGTTATTTTGAATTGTAATATTATTTCACAATATTACCATTTTTACTATAATTTAAATCAAATAAATGCAGCCTTAATGAGGATAATTGCTCGTCTTTCTAACAATTAGAAATAAAAGTCTTACCAACCTGAACCTTTAAACGGAAGTATACATTTTAGAAGATTTTCTTGGTCATTCCAAGTTCTTTCCAACTTACGACTGCTGAAAGAAAAAACTGAATCGTCCAACAAAATGGTGACTTTATTTCAATGTCAAAAATTCAGTACATGGCACACTGCATTGTGTGCACATGATAAAACATAGTGAAATATTACAAATTTAAATGTGATTGCAATGAAATGGCTTGTGACCTTTAAAAATAACAAATAACATCCATAAAAAATAAAACTTCAAATTCAGCCATGCTTTGCAGAATTAGAAGATGTTAGTGTACGCAACATAAAACTGTAGTGACGGCAGAAATGGCAATATTATTGAACAATTAACCGGTTCAAGAAACTGGTTCTTTACTAATACAACTGTATGTTGTTCTGTAAAAAGTTGCACCGTCATGTTAACTAGAAGTAAGAAACAGTAAGAGACAATGGCCAACCGCTTCAGAGAACACCATCTGTGGTTTGTTGCGATATCTTGTTGACCCTCTCAAATGGCCACCGGGGTGTTTCTGTCTGGAATCTGCTGTGTACTATCTGAAACTCCTGTTTGCAGCCATTCATATCTGTCATTAAGAGGCAGAGGAAGCAGTCAGCGGTTTACCCCCGGAGACTTGACACAATCCTGCTCAGAGTCCACTAAGACCCAAACTCCTGCTAAATCCCTGTACGGTTACAAAACGCTCGTCACCACCTCCCAAAATTCACCGCTCTCCTCGTCTGGATGGTCGAGTAGGACAAAACTCCTGCCGCCTCTCGAGACACAACAAACACGTTCAGAAAAGCTGATTAGCACCCAACACAGGTCTGACTTGACAGAAGCGGCACTTTGAAGGCAAAAAGGGGCATTGGACAAGAAGGACACTTGGAAAAAATGGCTGGGGCATATCAAGAGTGGAGTCAATTGGAGGTTACATGATTAACGTAATACTGAAGCAATATAAAACATAAGTTCTGAATAAATATCAAATGGAAAGGCACATGCAGTGAGGTTCATCATCTCGAATGGTCGTATCAGCTCTTCGTCGCCCTCTTCGTTACTTGTTCTTGGCCGCCAGCGGCTTGCGGCTGATCTTCTTGGATTTGTCGGCGTTCTTTTTGGGCGCCTCTGGGTTGGCCTGCATGTGTCGCCCGTAAAGACTGCAAAACACAAACAGACATTGTGTGATCACACCTGGCCGCTCGTAGTTTCTGCAAAAGGCTTGAATACAGAGTAGCGAGGAAGAGGAGTTATATTTTTAGTGTTAACCAGCTGAAAGAGGATTAATTGAGTCCAACACACTGACGGGTCCCCCACTGGGACACTGAACTCTCTGTGCTGTCCAACACCCCTCGGCTACAGCTGTGTATGGCACAGAGAGACAATTATCCGCAACCACCCTACACACAGAGCTGAGAAAGAAAGAGAGAGAGGGAACATGTAGGGAGAGCAATTTCCAGTCCAGTGGTCCCTCTCTATTTGAGCAGCACTCAAAAGCTGGGTTCAGTGATACGAGGGAAAAGACAAAAAAAGAGAGAGAGAGAGTAAGGAAGAGACTTAAAGTGAATGAGAGTGACCATGTGTATTATGGAGGCAGGATTCATTGGCTCTGTACCAAAACCTTGTGAGCTGCTTTGCTGTCTGCTGCCTAACCACGCCCTACATTAGCATCCTACTCTAAACCACCCTCGTCCTCCTTCTCGGTTCAATGGCCTGCGTTAATCCTCACTTTGCATCCCAAAGTCTCTTAGGTCAATTTACGTAGTAGGCATCTTGGTAACATCGCTTGGCGGCTACTTTCTAGGCATACTGTACTTGTTCCTATCAACTTGATTTGAGAAAGGGCAATACAACAACAACAATAAACATTCTGCCCCTCTTTCTCAAAAAAAAAAATAAAAGAAAAAAATAAATCGAAATCAGGCTACAACATCAAATGGCGGCTCCCTTTAACTGAAATCTGGCCTTCAAACAGCTGTCTTCTCCCATGTTGTAATTATGACACAAAAATTATGAGATAAAAACATGAGGATAAAACCTTTCAGATTTCATCCACCTCATTGAGACTAAAAAAGACCAAATTAAGAGATTACAATGAGATAAAAAAGTAAAATGATGAGATCCAACACTCTCCGCGTTCTGACACAATTATCATTAAAACATTACACTAAAGCCGACATTCCAACGACTTTTTCTGTGTCTCTCGCCCTCCTCCCGCGCTTCTGCTTCTCCCCTGCGGGCTTGCCGATTGCTCCTTCCTGACCATCGTACCCTAGCTCTGACACAACCTCCATTTGTGTTGTTCTCCCCGACACTACAATATTACAATTAAGCAGCGTAACGCTCAGCTCCTGTTTCTGCCACATCAGAAAAAAATCATGCTTTGTTAAACCATAAAAATTATGAGATACTAACTCATAATTATGAGAAAAAAGTAAAAAGAGATATTTAGTCATGATTATAAAATAAGAAGTCAGAATTATGTGTAAATTATGAGATTACATATTATTATGTTATTATGGCATAAACAGTCAAAATTATGAGAAAGTGAGATAAAAAGACCAAATTATGAGACGAGATAAAAAGATTAAATTATGAGATAAAAAGTTAAAATTATGGCACAAGTCAGAATTTTAACAAAAGTCCAAATAATGAGATAAAATCAGGCTACAAAATCGATAAAAAAATAATTGGCTCTTTTAACTGAAAGCCGGACATTACAACTAGCTTTGCTTCCCTGACTTTCTTCTGTGAAATACGAAACAAGATATTTTGTCTTTATGTTTTATAATTACAATTAAAGTCAATGGTATGGAAGCTCATTTCTGCCACATCAGAAAAAAATGCTTTGGTAAACCATAATGGTTTATGAAAAATTAAAAAAATTATGAGATACCAAATCATAATTATGACATAAAAAGTCTAAAATATGAGATAAAATTAGGAATAAAAAGTAAATATTAGGAGTAAAACTACTTATCAAATTGGGTAAATTCTGAGATTACATATTGTCATAATTTTGACTCTTTATGCCATAATCACAATATGCTAATTCATAATGTCCAACTATGAAAATCATTTTTACATTGTCATTTTGCCGACGCTTTTATCCAAAGCAACTTACAATTGGGGAATACATAAAGCGATTCTTCTTCAAGAGGCAAAGAACCAGGAAGTGCTTGAAATACCAAGTTTTAGGCATTGTTCAAATAAGTACAAGCTAGAAAAGGGAAGGCATAAATAAAGAGAAAGAAAATTTTTTTTAGAATGAAGTCAATATCGTTAAAGAGATTAGTTTTCAACTGTCACTTAAAATTGTCAGGGATTCGCATTCCGGATAGTGTGGAAGATCTATTCCACCAGACCAGGAACGGTGAACGGAATGTTCTGACAGTGATGTTGAAGGCCTCTCTGTGATGGTAACCACGAGCGTTCGGCACTACAAGAATCATTTGTAGAGGTTTGATTGTGCTTGATGGGAGTCCAGCCAGAAGAGCATTGCAGTAGTCCAGCCTAGAGCTGACAAGGGTTTTTATCTCATAATATTGACTTTTTATCTCATAATTTTGTGTCATTATTTTGAACGTTTATGTCATATTACATCAAAGTTAGAGATAAACACAATTGATTAAAAAAAAACTAATTTATGAGATTAAAAGAGTTTAAAATAAAAAAAATTTTTTTTTTTACGGCATAAGTCAAAATTATGAGATAAAATCAGGCTAGAAACTCTATTTAACTGAAAGGTGAGGTTTCGAGTCCTTACAGTGGGCCTGAACTGGAAACTGTGACTGACTTTTCTTCCCTGTTGTCTTCCCTGTATTGCTTTCTTTCTTCTGTGGAACACAAATAAGAATACTTTGTTTTAGTGTTTTTTTGTCGCATACAAATCTTCAGTCACATTAGGTATTGAAGCCCATTTTGAGATGGTCATCACTGCAGAACACAAGATCCAGGGGGCATGGTTGGATCCAGATCCAACTCCTCCCACCTTACATATACCTAAACCGTCTCCACCCTCTGATCCCTAAACTCACCCATCTCCACCCCCTAGATGTGGATCCAACCATGCCCCCCTGGATCTTGTGTTCTGAAGTGAGGGGCTACTGCATTTCTGCCAAATAAGAAAAAGAAAATCATACTTTGGTAAATCATAATTATGATAAACTAGAAGTTCTAAGTTCTAAAAAGTCAAATTTATGAGATAAAATATTATGACAAGTCAAAAATTATGAGAAGTCATAATTGGGACAAAATGTTGACTTATGTCATAATTGAAATTTTTATTGTCACAATTTGAATAGTTAGTTATAATTATTATAATTACTTTCCATGTCATAATTTCACAGTTTCAACTTTATCATAATTTAGTGACTTAGTATCTCTCTGGAAATGGACTTCCATAGTATGGGCTCCAGCATTCTTCAAAACTATCCCGCCGGTTTGGAACAACATTGGGGTGAGTAAAAGGATATCAGAATTTTCGGTGAAGTATTCCCTTAAAAATGCTGTCTATGTAGGCAGCTCACTAGGTTTCGGTATACAGCCTTCATCTTTACAGCCATCCTGACTGCTGCTTCCATTACCTCATTAATACTTTATCCCTGATTGGATGTTGACATAGCGGCTGGTGATTGCAGAGTTAGCAGCTCTACACCTAGCATGCCTGGACCATAACTATGACATTCCCAAGTGTAATTAAAGAATACTATTTGAGGGAGAATTCTAATTGCAGTGCACTGAAATGTCAAGCGGCAGCTCAGATTCATGACTAAAGTTCATATCAAATATTTACAAAGGACCACACAAGGATCAGGCTGAGAGAGCAGTCGTTCTCAACCCAGCTCTCAGCTCTCAGAGTCACTTTAATTACATCGTAAGAGGAAGACACTAAATATTCTTTCTGTAAGCAACTGCTTTATGCAAACTGACCTACAGTACACTTATTACTTATAACATCTTTGACGTCAGAAGGATTGCTCTTTACAGAGTTTGAACCTACAACCTTTCAGCAACAAACTCAGATCTTCAACCAATTTGCCACAATCCAATAACAGAGCGCAGCAGTTTTGCAAAATGAAAACCTTCGCATACTAATTATGATCTGTTTTTTCTTCTTTAGTTTTGCGACTTGCTGGGCAGACAGGCTGAGCGCTTCTCTCATCAACGAGTCAGTCAGACTCTCTCGTTCATTCTGTCGCTCTGTATCTCTCAGAAGCACTAAGCTGCCGGCCCGTCTGTGTGGTCCTGTCTGAGGTTCTTCCCTTGGGGCCCGGAGGTTCCCATTCTTTCTCGTCTCTTCTGGAGCTGCCCAGCAAGGCGCAGAGGCAAGAGTCCAGCAGGGAGGCACTACTCAAGCCCCTACGGACTCCCAGAGTACAGAAATATCAGAATCCTCCACTACTGATTTTTATCTCACACATGCAAAAAACTAAAAAAAACACTTCACATACAAAAAAACTGCACTGTTCACAAAAATTGGCACTGACTGTGAGGTGTGTGCATGTGCTGGTTTGTAAAGCATGTGTTCATATGTTTAATTCAGTGTTTGGTGATCGAGATATATGGAATGTGAAACCAAGAGGGTTTCACTTACAGGAAAAAGAGAAAGAGACTACTGCAAAAAAGAAAAAGACAACAATATTAACCATCCAGAATGTTTGACAGGGACAATACACATTAATTAGCACATCGAATTAAAACAAATGTGCCAGATTTAGCCAAGATGGCTGATTTCAATCTGCTGTCCCATAATGATGCCATTGTATTGCTGATGGTGTGGAATATATTTAGTAATAAATTAAAATACAAATAAAGTCCAATCAATAATTAGATAAAACAATACAAATAAAATGAATTAAATAAAGAACAATAAACTACCATAAATGTTTCTAAAATAAGACAAACAATGAATTCAATACTAATACAGATAAAAAAACCACTACATAAAATAAACTAAAAAAACTCAAATACAAAACCATATATATATATATTAATAATGTAAAACTGAAAAAAAAAGAAAAAAATAAACTACAAAATATCAAATTAAAAAGCACTAAATAAAAGATACTAAAATAAAAGACGCAACAAAATACTATACATTTTTTTTTCAATAATTCACATAATTGTCCTTGTAAAGAGACTGGATGATAACGGGCTTTCATAAACATAAATAAATCTACATTCAAAATACGTATACAAAAAAACAAACATTTCATTTTATGTATTTTTGTTCTTTTTGCCACTTTAATTGATATGATGTAAAGACAGGAAATGATAAGCAAAATAATTGGAAACACTAATCAAACTTGTGGTGACTTAACTCAGTGTGTCACAGTGCATTAAATATTAGCCTATGGCGCCAGTGTAAACATGTTAAACTTTTTCTTTTAATTATTTAATCAAGTATTTCAATTAAACATCTGTAACTGTCTGAACCAGACAAAAGGGTCATTTAAAGATCAGGCGTTCACTTTTTTTATTTTCATGATATGATCACGCTTGCAGAAGGATGTTGAGAGGATGTTAGTGAGCTCATATGTCCATGTAAGAAAGCGGTGTATGTATCTGCGCAGACTGCGAGCTGTTTCTGAGCTGACTGAAGGAATCAGTGTTGACAGTTGCACGTAGATGTTTGCGCTAGTGTCAGGGCTAAATTGGGCTGTTTTACAGGAGGCTGATATGCAGGGGGGTGTGAGCTGAATCTGAAAGCCGTTCTCTCTGTCAGTGTCCCGCAGCCTTGACGGACCCTCTGGCAGGAAGACAACGCTGAGAGAAACTCCCAACGCATCTAACACAATGTCTAAAAGTCAACCCGTGAAGGCTTCGTAATGCTGTCATCAAATGACCAAAGACCATGTTAGAATCCTGTCCAACATCCAAACTTATCCCTGATCAACTACTGTCTGAATCCTTTTTAAATAACTTATTCTGATCCCTGAACAAATCATTATTTTCAATGAGTTGGTCAAACTGATTTGCAAGTGTTTAAAAATCACTCAATTGTAAAGAACTTTTTTTTCAAAAACACATTTGATGTAATTTACATAAGCTAATCAAAAACAATGATAAACATAATAAAACATTTCTCTAGAATACTTGATTCTGACTGGTCAACAGCATGATTCTATGGTCGAATATTTTTGTACGTTGATGTTTTTGTACATTGACCGCTAAACTGAATAATTGAATCAGGGAAATAATTTCCAAACTATCTTTGCTAACTTGTCTCGTCTCACTCTGCAGATTTATATATCATAATTTTATATCACAGCATAAAAAAATTTTTATTAAAAAATTAATTCCTTGAAGTTATCTGCGAAGGAACAATGTAAGTGGGACAATGAACTGTCCACTATGAATATAATTCCTTTTTGAGTAATTTTGTCAAATGTTTTGTTTTGTGAAAACAACCAGCTGTACAATATGAAAGCCATTTTAAATCAGATGTATTTTATGACAAAAATTAAAGGTAAAATGCAGTCCAACGAACTCTGAACACTTCTGAGTAAGTGATTCAAATGAATCAGTGAATCAAAATTAATAATTCAAATGAAGAAACATATATACTCGGTAATATATTATATATATATATATATATATCATATATATATAATATGAATATTTATTAGGGAGCACCGAATTTTTGGCAGTTTTTGGGACAATTTGGCATTTCGTATTCGGCCGAAAGAGAAAAACTGCTGAAAATATAAATAACACTAATATGGCGCGGCCCCGCCCGGCGGTGTTCAGACGCAGATTTCACTCTCCTCGTCACTGCGCGGTTTGACGCGCCGCTCAATATTCCGCTCTATGAATGTGCGTTCATATTGGAATCATCTTAATATGACAGAGAAAGTAGGACATGAGAGCTTGAGTATTATAACTGATACATCAGCTGGAGAAAGAACATAAAGCTGTTGCCTGATAAATGCAGAGTTAATGTTACAATTACACATCTTTAAAAGGGAAACTGTCACATGAATCTGTGATTTGACTCTTTATATATTCATATAACTGCATACCTTCAAACCTGTAGTCTGGAAATGATGGGAAAATCTTGCCCTGGTCTGTGAAACCATGTTACCACAGCAGCACTGCAGTGCTGAGCGGCTACAGAGTAAACACAAAGATTTATCCCCCATTTATCTGCTTTCCTCATCATTTACAGCCAATTAAAAGTGGACCGGGACAGCAAAATCTACAGAAGCTGCTCCCCGACGCTGCCAGAGATGGTCTTTTTCCTGAGTGCTCCAGTTCCACATGGGATAATTAATCTCAGTTACAGTCAAGAGTGTCTAACACAGTCAGGGCGGCCGATCATAAGTGTGTGTGTCAGAGACGGTGTGCTTTCGCACAGTGGCTTCCAAAGCATGTTCAGGTGTGTCAGAGGTGAGAGGGAATGAACTATTGATAAATGTGCGGACTTGTGGATCATTGATCGGTCATTGAGGTTGGAGGTAATTTGTAAATGATGCTCCAGCTGCTATTGCATTATAGGAGATCTGAGATGGTAGAGAATGAGATCACTTAAATGAGCCTCAGACTCATTGATTTCAAAACAGCTGTGACAAACGGGATCTAAATAAAAGTATTAAAAAAAAATACATGATATATATATAAGATGTAACATTAATATACAACAACATAATATGTAAAATATATATAAATTATGTAAAATATATAATATATAAATATGCAATAGATCCATTCAAATGAGAGTATTAAAATATAACTGATAGAAATTATTACATTTTTATAAATTATTAAAAATATAACAATTATAATAAAAACTATATCATATATTATATATATAATACATTTTAGAAAACAACTAAACTATTAGATAATTCTGTATGGATATATTAACTGTTTTTAGATATACATGTATCTAAAATAATACTAGAAGCATAATAAAAAATTTAAATATATAGGTAATGTTTGAGAAAAAAAAAATCTACAAAAAAAATATGATATAATTAGTATTCTATACTTAATATATATACAGTGGGTATGGAAAGTATTCAGACACCCTTAAATTTTTCACTATTTGTTATTTTGCAGCCATTTGCTAAATTCATTTAAGTTCATTTTTTTTCCTCAGTAATGTACACACAGCACCCCATATTGAAAGAAAAACACAGAATTGTTGACATTTTAGCAAATTTATTAAAAAAGAAAAACTGAAATATCCCATGGTCCTAAGTATTCAGACCCTTTGCTTTACATATATTTAACTCAGGTGCTGTCCATTCTTCTGATCATCCTTGAGATGGTTCTACACCTTCATTGAGTCCAGCTGTGTTTGATTATACATATTGGACTTGATTAGGAAAGCCACACAACTGTCTATATAAGACCTTACGCTCACAGTGCATGTCAGAGCAAATGAGATTTATGAGGTCAAAGGAACTGCCTGAAGGGCTCAGAGACAGAATTGTGGCAAGGCACAGATCTGGCCAAGGTTACAAAAAAAATTTCTGCTGCACTTAAGGATCCTAAGAGCACAGTGGCCTCCATAAATCTTAAATGGAAGACGTTTGGGACGACCAGACCCTTCCTAGAGCTGGCCTTCCGGCCAAACTGAGCTATCGGGGGAGAAGAAACTTGGTGAGAGAGGTAAAGAAGAACCCAAGATCACTGTGGCTGAGCTCCAGAGATGCAGTAGGGAGATGGGAGAAAGTTGTAGAAAGTCAACAATCACTGCAGCCCTCCACCAGTCGGGGCTTTATGGCAGAGTGGCCGACTGAAGCCTCTCCTCAGTGCAAGACACAATAAAGCCCGCATGGAGTTTGACGATGGTTGAGAAAGAAATAAGATTCTCTGGTCTGATGAGAAGAAGATAGAACTTTTTGGCCTTAATTCTAATCTGTATGTGTGGAGAAAACCAGGCACTGTTCGTCACCTGTCTAATACAGTCCCAACAGTGAAGCATGTGGTGGCAGCATCCCTGTGGGGTGTTTTTCAGCTGCAGGGACAGGACGACTGGTTGCAATCGAGGGAAAGATGTATGCGGCCAAGTACAGGGAATCCTGGACGAAAACCTTCTCCAGAGGGCTCAGGACCTCAGACTGGGCCGAAGTGGTTTACCTTCCAACAAGACAATGACCCAAAGCACACAACTAAAATAACAAATGAGTGGCTTCACAACAACTCTGTGACTGTTCTTGAATGGCCCAGCCAGAACCCTGACTTAAACCCAATTGAGCATCTCTGGCGAGACCTAAAAGTGGCTGTCCACCAACGTTTACCATCCGACCTGACAGAACTGGAGAGGATATGCAAGGAGGAATGGCAGAGGATCCCCCAATCCAGGTGTGAAAAACTTGTTGCATCTTTCCCAAAAAAGACTCATGGCTGTATTAGATCAAAAGGGTGCTTCTACAAAATACTGAGCAAAGAGGCGTACTTATAATAGGCCACCCATGGCCTATTTTAGTTTTGTCTCTTCTTAAGAAATCTGCACAAAAAATGTCAACAACTGGTTTTTCGTCATATATGGGGTGAAAAAACGTGCACCAGAGACGAAAACGAAAACGTGGAAACAAAAAGAAAAAATAACTGAAATGATTTTAGCACACAACATGGCTGCATATCCACCAACAAGACAAACAAAACTCCCGTGACCAAAATTGAAGGGGTCGAGATTTCCGTAACCCACTGTATATATACTGTATATACACACACATATACATACATATA
The DNA here is from genome assembly GCA_018155175.1 of Sinocyclocheilus anophthalmus. Taxonomy (NCBI): domain Eukaryota; kingdom Metazoa; phylum Chordata; class Actinopteri; order Cypriniformes; family Cyprinidae; genus Sinocyclocheilus; species Sinocyclocheilus anophthalmus. Next base: position 821,873 of record JADLZN010000757.1, on the reverse strand, counting down.
TACAATAGTGTGTAAAGTGTAAAATATATACATAACTAATAAATACATAAGTACATGTAACATAAAATATATCTAAAATACTATACAATAAATACTTATACATATTAAAAAATATATATATAATATTATATAAAAAATATACATGTGGATTATGAGGACACAAATTTGTATAATGACATGGGTATGACATAGGTATTACAATGAGGAGGTGATTTATGAGGACATTTTGAGTGTCCCCATAATTCAAAAGGCTTATAAATCACTCAGAATTAGTTTTTTTGAAAATCTAAAAATGCACAAAGGTTCCTGTAAGGGGTAGGTTTAGGTGTAGGGTTGGTGTAGGGCAATAGAAAATACAGTTTGTACAGTATAAAAACCATTACGCCTATGGAATGTCCCCACAATTCACAAAAACAAACCTGTGTCTGTGAGTGTGTGTGTGTGTGTGTGTTTGGTTGTGAGAGATTACAATAAAACCCAATAATTACACATTCACACAGTTTAAACGAACGGATATCAAAACAAAACAAATCAAACTTTCCCAGTTAAATGAACAAACCGATTCACTCAAAAGAATCAGACTTTTAGATTATTTTTCCCAACATTTCTTTATTTACTTTCCAACACTGACACTTTGCAACTGAAGAGAAGGGTTATGGGAAATTTTATTTATAGAAAAGTGCAAGAAAAAGTACTTTTAAAGCATGTAGGGAGAGAGAGACAGAGAAAAAGGATGAGGAAGCACATCAGCAGCACACGACAGATCGTTTCTTCTACCCTTAACCACTGTTTAACACACAGCTAAACTTCTTTCAGCGCAAATACACAATCACTACACTCATCTCAGTATAAAACACTATCCATGCTGACAGGCCCAACGGAAATCCATGCACCAGCTAAATGAGAGTAAATGACAATAATGAAGACAGATGGTGAACAGGCGGCAGAGCGGCTCATAACTGATCTCTCCCCTGACGCCCCCATTATCAACAAGATCTGCAGGACCGAGCAGCCACATTACTGCACAAGACACGAGACAGCCAATCACAGCAGGCTTTACCACCACTTTTGTACCCTGTTTGTACATGTACAGTCATGCTACACTGGATCATCTACAAGATGAATGTTTTATGAATCATTCATTGTTCGGCGTTGAGGTTACCCAGCACTGTCTGAGCCGGGGTGAACAGTAAGCAGAAGGCTGTGCTGAGTTTGGGCTGTTAACGTGGCCTTTTATTGATAAAATCTAGCAGGAGTTCCTGTCTGTGAGCCCAAACTAATGAGGAGTGATGGAACTGCGCTCAACCTTTAAAACCTCCAGAACCTAGAAATGAAGAACACAAATACAGACTAGAATGCACAACAAACACACACACACACACACACACACACAGACTGAACTATACTCTTACAGTTAGTCAAGCCACTGTTGATTTCTTGTAGGCTTCACAACCTGACTGAATCAAACAAGCTTCATAGTAATTCACCGTTTGTGTAATGGCTCTATTAACCGTTAATATGTATATGTAGGTCCACATTTGATCGCTCCAGACACATCATGGTACAATTCAATTTCAACTTTATTTCCAGACTCAAGGTCCATCAGCAAGAAACACACAATACAAACCAAAACAATACACATTAAAAAAGACAGTTATACCAATACTTCCTCATAGAGGACTGATATCGCACTTCAGTAAGCCTAGGATTTGACAACAACATTATAATATTATTATGTGAATCGTCCAGTCAACAAATACATTTATATATCAAATTTCTCATTAAAGCAGGGAATGACTGTACTCTTGCCTTACAGAATAAATCACTTGCACTGCTCCATCTTGTTTTTTTCAGCAGGATCCTCATACAGTCATTGTACGCAACCTGAAGCTTACATAGGCTCTCTTTCTTAAACTTACCCCAAAGAGGAGCAGTATAAAAAGAAGTACAATATGCTCTAAAAAGGTTTATCTTTACCTGATCTGAACACATATACAATTTTCTCACCAACATATTTGCTTGAGCATATACTTTAACATACGACGTTGTCTATACATATCATCATCATCACTCATTTCATTATTAATGATATGACCTAAATATTTTGCTGTAGTACATACATTTAAAACTTGCCCTGATAAATAAAAATCTGGGAAATTCAAATTTCTAAGTTCTTTGGTTCTACATATCATGGCAGCTCTCTTTTTTAAATGTGCCGCACTGCTGCCACACACATTTTATTTTTTCCACTCAATTATGTCGTTTTAACGACATCTTTTCTCGTAATAACGAGATGTTTTCACGTTTTTACAACATCTTTTCTCGTTAAAACGACATATTTTCTCGTTAAAACGACATCTTTTCTCGTTATAACGACATCTTTTCTCGTAATAACGAGATGTTTTCTCGTTAAAACGACATATTTTCTCGTTAAAACGACATCTTTTCTCGTAAAAACGACATCTTTTCTAGTAATAACGTCATATTTTCTCGTTAAAACGACATCTTTTCTCGTAATAACGAGATGTTTTCTCGTTAAAACGACATCTTTTCTCGTTAAAACGACATCTTTTCTCGTTAAAACGACATCTTTTCTCGTAATAACGACATCTTTTCTCGTTAAAACGACATATTTTTTCTCGTAATAACGACATATTATGTCATAAAAACGACATATTTTCTCGTAATAACGACATCTTTTCTCGTTAAAACGACATCTTTTCTCGTTAAAACGACATCTTTTCTCGTTAAAACGAGATGTTTTCCCGTTATTATAGATAGGCTGTATGGTACATTATGTGAGCCAGCTAAGCACTGCACGCGCTCCTGTAACTACAGTCTGACAGAAACCAGGATCTTCACGCTGCTGAAATTATTGAAATACAATGTTTTAAATGTATTTTAATGTAATGTTTTTAATTGTAGTGGCATGTTTATTAGGATTAATCTACAATCTGTCTAGTGCTATCCAATAACTGCACTCAGACACATGACTCGTTTAGGCTATGATCAGATCAAAACTGGGCTTCATATTTCTTTATTTGAATGACTGAAGTATGATTTATCAACAAATCGAAATACGAAAAAAAGAAATAAAGAGATTTTCTAATAGGCTAATAATAATAATAATAATAACAACAACAACACAATAATAACATAATAATATTATATAATAATAATAATAATATAATAATAATTATTATTATTATTATTATTATGATTATTTCGTTCTGTTTGAAAACGAGCAAACGAAAATTAAGCTAGATTTTTCTTAGGCCTATTTTTGTTCGTTGGTAAACAAATGAGCTTATGCTTTAATATTTGTTTCACATGCATGGGCAGCTTTTGACACTTTAGTCTGATTATATATTAATTATGTATTAATGATTATATATTATTAAATGATATCTTTATCTGAATCAAGCCACGCATCGCGTTCTTCTTCTGGGTAAAATTCCAGGGCTGAGTTTCCCAAAAGCTTTGTAAGCCTAAGAAGTTCGTAAAAACGATCGTATGACTGATGAAGAAGTCGTCAGGATGTCCCAGAGTGTCCAGCAAGCGCCAGGACCGTCTCCTCTTGAGGAGTCAGCTACGGAATCATGTCGCCAGCAGTGCAGAGCTTTTTCAGGTATGGCAGCAGGTTGGTGTGAGAGCATTTGCATGCACAGTGAGGCCAAGACTTTTGAACAATTGCCTGGTGTCAAGAAGGGCAGCAAATAAGCCACTTCTCTCCAAAAAAAACGTCAAGGACAGACTGAAATTCTGCAGGAAGTACAAGGATTGGACAGCAGAAGACTGGTGCAAAGTTATTTTCTCTGATGAAGCTCCCTTCCGACCATAGGCGGAGGGTGAACCAACTCCAAGGTAAGGCTAAAAGCAGCCAAATGTATTAAACATCAAAAAACAGTCTTTTTAGGCAAGAACCAGACATGAGTGTCATGTAGGCTAATAAAATATGTTTAATGGGACTGAATTTGTATTTAACGTGATTACAATTTAATAAAAACATTAGAAATTGATAATTATAAAGTTTCCTTTCCACGGCTATTTAAATAGCGAATAAATTATATAGGCTATAGAAAGTGACATTATCACTAACTTTGATCTATCCCGAGTTTAAGCACTCTCAAAAAAACAAAAATACTGTTATAATCACTGAAGCTGTAGACACTGTGAAATTAATCTTCACTTACTTACATTGTACATCATCTGACACTTTGTTGTTTATGATGAGTGTTCACAAGAGTCCGGAATTCAGTCAGCGAACGTGCGCGCACTCAAAACTGATGAGTTCAGCGATGACTCATATGAACGCCTCTGATTGGCCATTGCATTACTAAGCTCAACAGAATTGTGTGTGATTGGTTAAAATGTGCAACACTTTAAAGGGGTCATATGGTGTTGCTAAAAAAAACATTTTGTGTATTTGGTGTAATGAAATGTGTTTATGCGGTTTAAGGTTAAAAAACACATTATTTTCGACATACTGTACATAATTGTTTCTGCTCTATGCCCGCCTTTCTGAAACGCGTTGATTTTTTACAAAGCTCATCGTTTTGAAAAGTGAGGTGTGCTGTGATTGGTCAGCTATACAGTGCATTGTGATTGGCTGAATACCAAGCGTGTGACGGAAATGTTACGCCAATTACCATACTGTGATGCCCTGCCCGGCCGGAGCGACGAGACAAAAACATTAAAAAAAAAATTTCCCCAATTTTAATAAACGAGGCATTTGTTGCATCCAGTGGGGACATAATTACGGATTATAATGATTTAAGCTGTTTTTTTACGCGTTGCGTTGCATCACGCTGCCGTAAACATAAAACCATGTCTGCATTGTGATCGGAGAAACGACAAACAACAAACAACAAGCGCTACTCTAAACTGCTCAAAACTCACGTTTGAATCGGCAGTGGCAAACTCTTAAATATAAAAAACTTACTTACAGTCGGTGAGTCAGAACAGCCGGCAGACCTAGAGTGAGGAACGGACGGCGGGCTAGAGTGAGTGGAGGCCGAAGGCCTAGAGTGAGCAGAGGCCGGGGCTGAGAACGGGCTTGCGGCAACCACATGTGGACGACCCCGGGCTGGACTCCGCTTCGTCAACGGTAAAAGCCGATCCGGCGATCCACACCGCAAAGTTGTAGTATTTCCTCAGCGAACAGCACAGATCAGCTCCAGGCATGACAAAACGATATCGTCCTCTTTTGAAAGGCCAAACAAAGTAGTTTCACTTTTACAACGAAAAACACAGCGCCTTTACGACATGGCGGCAACAACAATACTACAGCGAGAATAAAAGTTACGCATTCTTTCTTTGCTTGAACATTTGGGCACATTATGCAAATATTCCCACATAATGACGTAGACATGTGGGGGCGTGTTAGAATGAGCCGTTTTAGGTAGGCGTGGTTGAATCTTAACTTTTATAAAGAATATATCTTTGGATTTGAGACTTTAGTCTTTGCAACTTTACAGATATTCTTTATGCACCAAGAACACTGCAAACAGAAAGGAAAAATTGAAATCGCATCAAATGACCCCTTTAAAAGCCTAAATTAATACGGTGCAAAAAGATCTTAATTAATGCCACAATCGACTTGGCTATAATGTTCACTTTGTTAGACAAGAGACGTATATATACATTGGTGTGAAAAAGTGTTGGCCCCCTTGATGATTTCTTATTTTTTTGCATGTTTGTCACACTTTAATGTTTAAGATCATCAAAACAAATTGAAATATTAGTCAAAGATAACACAAGTAAACAACATGCAGTTTTTAAATGAAGGTTTTTATTTAAGGGAAAACAAAATCCAAAACTAAATGGCCCTGTGTGAAAAAGTGTTTGCCCCCTGTTAAAACTGTGGTTTATCACCTGAGTTCAATTTCTCTAGCCACATGCAGGCCTGATTACTGCCACAGCTGTTTGCAATCAAGAAATCTCTTAAATAGGACCTGTTTGACAAAGTGAAGTAGACCAAAAGATTCTCAAATGCTAGACATCATGCCGAGATCCAAAGTAATTCAGAAACAAATGAGAAAGAAAGGAATTGAGATCTATCAGTCTGGAAAAGATTATAAAGCCATTTCTAAAGCTTTGGGACTCCAGCGAACCACAGTGAGGGCCATTATTCACAAATGGCAAAAACATGGAACAGTGGGAGAACCTTCCCAGGAGTGGCCGGCCCACCAAAATTACCCCAAGAGCACAGCGACGATTCATCCAAGAGGTCACAAAAGACCCCACAACAACATCCAAAGAACTACAGGCCTCACTTGCTCAGTTAAGGTCAGTGTTCATGACTACACCATAAGAAAGAGACTGGGCAAAAAATGGCATCCATGGGAGAGTTCCAAGACAAAAGCAACTGCTGACCAAAAAGAACACAAAGGCTTGTCTCAGTTTTGCCAGAAAAATATCTTGATTATCCCAAAGAATTTTGGGCAAATATTCTGTGGACTGATGATACAAAAGTTGAACTTTTTGGAAGGTGGGTGTCCCATTACGTCTGGCGTAAAAGAAACACTGCATTTCAGAAAAAGAACATAATAACAACAGTAAAATATGGTGGTGGTAGTATGATGGTCTGGGGCTGCTTTGCAGCTTCAGGAACTGGATGACTTGCCATAGTTGATGGAACCATGAATTCTGGTTTACAAAAAATCCTGAAGGAGAATGTCCGGTCATCTGTTTGTGACCTCAAGCTGAAGCGATCTTGGGTTCTGCAGCAGGACAATGATTCGAAACACCAGCAAGTCCACCTCTGAATAGGTGAAGAAAATGAAGACTTTGGATTGGCCTAGTCAAAGTCCTGACCTGAATCATATTGAGATGCTGTGGCATGACCTTAAAAAAGCAGTTCATGCTCGAAAACCCTCCAATGAGGCTGAATTACAACATTCTTCATAGATGAGTGGACCAAAATTCCTCCACCGCGCTCATTGCAAGTTATCGCAAACGCTTGATTGCAGTTGTTGCTGTTAAGGGTGGCCCAACTAGTTATTAGGTTTAGGGGGCAAACAATTGTTCACACAGGGCCATGTAGTTTTGGATTTTGTTTTCCCTTAATAATAAGAACCTCCATTTAAAAACTGCATGTTGTGTTCATCTTTGTTATCTTATAATATTTAAATTTGTTTGATGATCTGAAATATTAAGAGTGTGACAAACATGCCAAAAAATAAGAAACCAGAAAGGGGGCCAACACTTTTTCACACCAATGTATGTAATATTGTGGTCGGGCATTTTTTTCCAATTTAGTGCCTTTTTTGCCCCATGTCCCCATGGCCAGGGCAGGGGAAGGCTAAGCTAATAGCGACTTCTTCCAACGATCCATGAGCAATTTGGTGATGATCCGTGCATTTTCCAGCATGATGGAGCACCATGTCACAAAGCAAGAGTGATAAAGAAGTGGCTCGAAGATCTTTACATTGAAATTTTGGATCCGTGGCAAAGCAACTCCCCGGATCTCACTCCCGTAGAGAACCTGTGGTCAGTTCTCAAAAGGCGAGTAGACAAGCAAAAGCCCACAAATTGTGATCAACTCCGAGAACTAATAAGGAAAGAATGGATCGCCATCAGTCAGGATTTAGCCCAGAATCTAATATCCAGCATGCCAGAGCGAATTGCAGAGGTTATGAAGAACAAGGGTCAACACTGTAAATATTGACTTCTTATATATTTTTTGCCAATAAAAGCCTATAAAAGTTATGATAAACTTATGATACACAACATGCACAGCTCTGGCTGGTAAAAACCACGAGATTCAAATCCTGGAAGAAAATCGGCATAATCTTTCACAGGGGAGAAGGTGTTGGTGTGTTTTATATGTATTACTCAAACAGTACAGGACTTTTAACTACAGTTTAACGCACATCTCAAACCTGCTCTGAGTATTCAGAGACGGCTTTGATGTTCCAACATGGTGAATGGTATGTATAGCGGCCCATTGAAACAGTCGCTAATGAGGCATCTATGTATACATCTATGTCGGGATTGCCAGGTCTGCCAAACAGAACCAGCCCAATTGCTATTCAAAACTAACCCGCAGCAACAGTGTAAAAGTAGCCCAATTCCACAGAAAAACCACGGACTTGGCAACCGTCCGTGGGGAAAATTAAAAACTTTGTAAGTTGCCCACTTACAAAGAAAATGACGGTCTGTCATTTTTATGGTCGGTTTTATTTTAAGGATAGGACACGAATATCAACCAAAAGATCCAGGAAAAACACCTATATAAGTGTTAGAAATTATTTGCATTTCAGTGAGTGAAATAAGTATTTGATCCCCAACCAACCAGCAAGAATTCTGGCTCCCACAGATTGGTTATGTGCCCATGTGGAACACAGATTAGTCCTGCCACTTGAAGAAGTTACTCCTAATGTCAGCTCGCTAGGTGTATAAAAGACACCTGTCCACACAACCTGTATCTTCCATTCCAACCTCTTCCACCACCACAGGCAAGAACAAAGAGCTGTCAAAGGATGCCAGAGACAAGATTGTAGAACTGCACAAGGCTGGAATGGGCTACAAAACAATCAGCAAGAAGCTTGGTAAGAAGGAGACAACTGTTGGTGCGATTATTCGGAAATGGAAGAAATACAAAACAACCATCAATCGGCCTTGGTCTGGAGCTCCGTGCAAGATCTTGCCTCATGGGGTAAGGATGATCATGAGAAAGGTGAGGGATCAGCCCCGAACTACACGGGAGGAGCTTGTTAATGAACTTAAGGCAATTGGGACCACAGTCACCAAGCAAAACATTGGTAACACAATACGCAGCAATAGGCTGAAATCCTGCAGCGCCCGCAAGGTCCCCCTGCTCAAGAAGGCACATGTACAGGCCCGTTTTAAGTTTGCCAAAGAACATCTAAATGATTCAGAGAAGGCTTGGGAGAAAGTGCTGTGGTCAGATGAGACCAAAATTGAGCTCTTTGGCATTAACTCGACTCGCCGTTTTTGGAGGGAGAGAAATGCTGACTATGCCCCCAAGAACACCATCTCTAAAATCAAGCACAATAGATACTACCAAACAAGAACACTCCCTGTCTCATTTGTCTGTAAAGTACTTTTTACACAATAAATAAACCAGTTCTAGTAATAAAATGTAATACAAATGAACATATGAGCCTAGTTTCGCATATCATTTTGGGCTCACAAACACAACACAAAGAGAAGGACCACCAAGAGTCATTACGTCCAGCTGATCCAGATGTACAAGAGTGGTCACCTGCTGACACTTTCCCCATTTAAACTGCACAACTGTAAGGGGCATTATGGTAAACCTGGTGTCAGTTCTATTGCAGCAGGGTTCGGACTGAGGAAGCAGCAATGCATGAATATAATTAGAAAGAATATGGAAAGGAAAGACTCCGTCTGTGGAAATATGCAGTATTTAACTCACAGAAACTCACTGCATTAGTGTTCAGAACATATAGAGCACACAAAAAATACTTCCCACTTCCCCTGGAGTAGCTTAGGGCTAAAGAAATGGTTCATGCATGAACTGAAAATCCTTGTTAACTCACCATCATGTCATTCTAAGCTCATAGAACTTTTCGAAATTCAAACTAATTGCAACTGAGATTTGGAAGCAACGACGGTCTGGAAGCATTTCAGTGCACAGCAATTTAAATGCTCGCCTGTTTCTCACACAAAGCTAATGCAATGTGTCAAACAGATCACTATTTGGTGATTTTTTTGCTTCTGGTCATCTTCATAAAATTTTTAATTCATTGAGAAGAAACGGATCAGAAACTAGAGAATCAACAGCTTTAGACAAAAACAAATACAAGAAGTCACTGTGCGTTAGTGAAACTGTAGAAAATCAAGTGGCTTCGTGGTTTGCATAGACAGTAACCCATATAATCAGTCCATCTCGAGAGTATTTCAGAGTTATTATATCTAATAAGCTTTAATCCTGTTATGCTAACAGATCTTTTACATCACATTAGTGGCACTATGCTGTCATGTTCTCCATTTATACTCGAAGTAAATTATCAGCATATCTCATAAATAAAATTACTGACGAAAAAGTCAGCAGATGAAGAGTTTTTTTGGATATATCAATGATAACAAAGCTATTCTAAATTTTTTTTGTTAAATGAAATCAAGCTGAAAAAAATATAAACATTAGATGAAAAACTTGCCTGAAATATTTGAAGTACTAAAATTACTAAAACAAAATGATATAAAATCAATTTCTATAATACTCTAAAATAGACATGTGACAGATACCGGAAGTGAGAGAAAAGTGTTTATTACGTTTGAAATATGGATATTTTTCTTACAAAAATGCATAGATTCACTACAGAAGGACTTTATTCACCCCCTGGAGCCATGTGAGGCACGTTTTATTATGAATGCGCGCTCTTTATTTGACGACTTGTGGACTGTTTAACTGCAACACCCACTGACTGCACTGAAAGAACTTGGAATAGCCAGGACAATTTTTTATATACCTCCGACTGGATTCGTCTGAAAGAAGAAAACCATATACACCTAGGATGCCTCGGGGGTGAGTAAAAAACAGAATTTTATTTTTTGGGTGAACTAATCCTTTAATGCGCTGTTATTGTAAAAATGTGACACACTATCCTAAACAGTATCAAAAACACAGAAACTTTTTCTTTTTCAAAGAAAAAGTTTCTTCCAGAAAACATCTAATGCACTCTTAAAAAATAAAGGTGCTTAAAAGGTTCTTCACAGTGATGCCATAGAACCATTCTTGGTTCCACAAAGAACAATTCAGTCAAAGGTTATTTAAATAACCATCTCTTTCTTTCCTTTTTATAATCTGAAGAACCTTGCCACAAAGAACCTTTTCTGAAACAGAAAGGTTCTGCAGATGTTAAAGGTTCTTTATGGAAACATTTAGATAAAAAGGTTCTTCTATGGCATCGTGAAGCACCTTTATTTTTAAGAGTGTAGCTCAATGCTCACTGTTTACTAGTGTTATTTTAAGATGTTAAAGCTGTTGTTTGTTACAATTAATAAATTAATAAATGTTTATACATAAACAAAAAAATGTTTATCATTTTGGACATTACCCTCAACAATGTACAATTTTCATTGATTAAAATATGCTATTATATATTAAAATTATATTTCAATCAGTGTAAAATGGAAAAAAACAAAACATGAATGAATATAATGTCATTTTAAAGGACTTTCATTAAAAAAGTAAATGAAAATGACAAAAAAGTCCAAATCAAAACTGCAATTGTGGCCTTTGACCCCAGTAGTCACAGAATGAGGCGTCTTTGAATCTCTTTATCAAAAACACACATGCAGTAATTCCCAGTCTGTGACCTTTCCTTCCCGCTGACTCATACGACCGGCCCAAGACTGGATAGACGCGGGACTTCCTGCATGTGTGCATGTCAGGGTCTGTGCCGCTGGGAAGTTAATTGCGGTTGGTTTTTCAGTCAGCCCTGGACAGCTGTGAAGAGAGCTGCGGCGGTTGTACCGCGGTCAACAAGCGTTTAGAGTTAGCGATGAATAAAAGATGGCAGGAAGGCGGCTTTACGATATGTTAATGCATTATGAGCACGAAGAGTCTCCCCAATGCTGTCAGTCAGATATAAGATCCTTCTGTCAGGTTAACAAGCCGCCCCATGAAATATGCATGACAGGTTACCCCCCTCCTCCTCCTCTGCCCGCGGTTCATGCTACGACCAAACCCACTGACAGAAGAGCAGGAAGCGAGAGGAGGGTAAAGACTCGTTGTCAACCGTTTTAATTCTAAACATCTGTTTGATTTCAAGATAAATGACTAGAATATTTGACAAAACGTCAGTCCTCAAGAAACAACATGACTCATGATCTTAACGGCCATCAAATGAATGGTCAGGTACAACAAAACAAAATAATATTATCTTAAAACCAGGGCTGAGAAATCGGGAGTACAGAGGAGTTGGGTGTGCTGTGTGAACAATGATGTTACTGTAGTTCTAGACTAAATGTGAATGTGCATTAATTCATCCCACTCACAAAAAACAGATTTAGTATTCATCAAAATGAATTAAAACAGTGAAATGCAAACTCAGAATATGACGCAAATCTGCAATAATTAAATATGTTAAATAACTGAATTAATGTATCTAATCCCATTTTATTAATCAATGTCTTTGCTGCTGACCTTTGATGATCCAGTTCAACCGCATGCACTAATAAGCAAAAATGACTTTAGATAAACTAACAATTGTGCTTCATTGTTTTTTTATTGCTGAAGAGTATTTTTTCTGCGTTCTACTGTACAGACGTGATTTTACTTTTGCCTGAGGTTTATTCATTACACTTTTGGTGTGAAAGGGCTTTTATATTTGCTTTAAATAGAACTTCTTATATTAAAAACAATTAAGCCCTGCTCATATTTAAAAAGTAATGTGAAAGTAACGCAAAAGTAATGTAATGCATTACTTTAAATAAAAAGTAACTAAGTAAAGTAATTAGTTACTTTTTTAGGGAATAACGCTTTATTGTAATGCATTACTTTTAAAAGTAACTTCCCCCAACACTGATGTAGGACGGATATAATAAGCAATTTTTGAGTGAGTTAGTGTGGTGACGTTTCCCCATTAGGTCTACTTGATTTGCCCAATTTTTATAACTGATGTTATAGCACATCAAAATTATATACACATTTACAGTAGGTAAAATAATTTTGAACACGTCAGCATTTTCCTAAGTAAATATATTCAAGTCAGGTGACTGGCTGGGCCATTCTAGCAGCTTTACATTCTTGTTCTGAAACCAATTGAGAGTTTCCTTGACTGTGTGTTTGGGATCATTGTCTTGCTGAAATGTCCACCCTTGTTCATCTTCATCATCCTGGTACTGTATGTGTTGGGACTGAACCAGCTAATATTATTTCCACTGACAAGGGGCAGGATTGTTTTGTAATTACTGATAAGATTTCAGCTGGTGTCTTGGGTTTCCATGCCTTTTTGCACCTCACTTTCTTCATGTGTTCAATACATTATCCCTGTGTCATTCCATTTTATTACAAAGAGCTTCATTTCTGAACTTATTTGTTTTGCTTTATTTGTATGTAGTTACGACGACATCTTGGAATATTTTTTTCAAGTCCACACACCTGTAGAAATATATTTAGGCCTACTTAGACCCAAGGGTGACGTGTTCATACTTAGTTTACCTGCTGTATATATGTAATTTTGTTTACATCCTGGAAAAAAAAATTGTTTCACAAAGAATTTAGTTTTAGGATTTTTTAATGGAAGCCCGTTTCGGGGCCACTGGAACAAAGCAAATAAAAACAGTATTTCGACTTTTTTATCTCACAATTGGATTTACATTTTCAATTGTGGTATTCCTCAGAATTGCATGATCCAAACTATGATGGGCATACTTATCATTTGCGATCTACCGTAAAATTCTCCTGCACAATAAATTATACTTCCCGCGTAAATACGGTAAGTTCTTGCTTGACATATCCCCTGACAACTACACAATATCCGCGGTTCCATCGCAGGCGATTCATTGCTGATTATGAACGCGATATTGCGTAGCTTGTCAGTGAACTACGGCTCTGTGTAGTAAAATGCCGCTCCATCTGAAAGCACGTGCTGTAGATTTACTACTAATCACCAGAAGCGTCTTTAGTGACGAGATGCGCATGAAAATCGTATTCGATTATTTGCACAGCCCTAATATACAGTACTGTAAACTCTGAGGGTGAAAAGTGACTGTTCTCAGAATTGCAACTTTTTATCTCACAAGTCCGATAACCGCAATGTTGTTATAAAGTCAAATTACGACGTATTATAACTCTCCCCATTCGTGACAAAACATTCACATAGGTGAGGATATCCTAACTTGAATTCTGAGAAAAAATCACATAGCGGATATAAAACTCGTCATATTCTTATAGAAAAAAAAAATTATATATATTATATCTATTAATATATATATATAGCACCACCTACACTACATATCAATATCTTGTGCACCCCCACTTAAAACAGACAAGAGTATGCCCAGTTATAATGGTACAACCCTGCCAATTAAAAATGAAAGCAGCCTGGATATGGCTGTCTTGTGCTGTTTTAACGTTCTGGTATTTCGAAACGCTGGATTAGTGAACTTAAATGAGAAAATGTCCATCAGGAGTGAAAACTGGATGAGGTGAGGAATAGTGAAAGGAAGAGAGAGGGAGAGGGAGAGAGGTGTGAGTCTTGTGAGTTCTTAGCTGAAGGACATTTAGGCAGGTGAGAATGAAACTGTTGAGCCATGGACACACACCTACTGAGAATTACACACCGTTAACACTTGTCTTATGTGAGACAACCTACTTGTCTCTCTCGCGCGCATTCGCAGGCACATAAACAAACAGAGGAACAAACACACAAGCATCTTTGCTTTGACGTTACAGATGAGCACAGGAGACAGGTATAAAATGTCCAGTTTTCACAGCACAATTTATCACAATGGATAAAAACCTGCAAGACATTTTTTCCTTATAAATAATTCATATTACAGAAGTAAAATTAGTTTTTAATGATTTTTCCTGACTTAAGTAAAACCTCCCAGATTGGTTTTCAATGAGGAACCACACATGGTAAGTAAACATGATTATAGACAGATCAACCTTTTTAGGGTTCGAAATTGCAGCCTTTGGGTAACCAGACTAGATTTTTCACCACAAGGCTACTTCTGAGTCATTGGATAGAGATCACCCTCCTAAAACTTGAGGAGCAATTCAGACTAAATGTCACAAGTACGAAACGTAACTACGGAAAGATAAATGCTGGTCAGAACTGCTTAGACTCAGATATCGGACTCAAAAATCTAACACATGCGGCAGTTTTGATGACTGCTTGACACAAAATGGATGACAGCTTCAAACGTCATTGATTCAGTCAAAAATTCCCATTTATCAAACTGAATATGCAATGTCAGCTCTCAGCGACGTAACCTTCAAGTGGACTTTAATTCGATACAAAGCAGCATATAGGAAGTATACGATGCGCAAACAAACTATTGAGTTTGGCAAAAGACAAGAGCATTAGAACGGATGATATGCAGTCCAGCCAGATCGAAATTATCCACATGTTTCAAGCGCAAGTATCTGATATTATTAACCGCACAGACGGGCACACACACACACACACACACACACACACACACACACACACACACACGGTCACGGTGTCAGCACACACTGAGATGCGCGGTGGTTCTGACTATGCCCGTAGGGGGAGATCAGTTCCGGTAAGTGGGTTACGACGGTCCTCTCCAGACAGCGGCACAGCAAGCAGCTAAATGATCAAACAGAGGAGGATTTGCCTCCTGTTCAGGGGGATTGGTAAGTGGAACAGCGCCGTGAAACATATACTACAATTAGTCTGGAAACTTCCTTCCCCTAGGTCAAAAGGATTATGTCAGCTTTTTGTCAGGTTTGAGCCATATTAGTAACATACTATTAAAATGCATTTTAACATATACCAGTATATAAAACAGAAGCATGTATGCTAGATCACCAAATTTATAATATACTACTAAATATTTATATTTTTTATATAATTAAGAATATATTATGATAACATTATAGAATCACTATATCTTTTTATAATTATATAGGCTTAGTAGTTCCTCTTACTAAACTTTCTATTGTTTTCTAAATATAGTTTTTTTTATCTAATGATTTTTATCAATTTTTGTACTATGGTGCTATATTATATACTCTTGTCTATATATGCACTATATATAATTCACATGTAAATACATAAATACCAATTACAATAGATTAAATATTAAACCAAATTATGTTATGTAAATATTCTATAAAATATTCTGTATATCGATATAAGATATATCTGTATAATATATATATAATATAATATATAATATATAATAAAGTATAGTAATAATTTTTACTACAATATTATAAATCTATTATATATCTATTTTTATATTATATTATCGAGCTATATACATATAGATTTAATATATTATAAAGTTTGTTAAAAAAATTATATTTACTATATAGGTTGGCTATAATCTATACTATGTTTAGTTCAACTATACAGTCTATTACAACATAATTCACATAAAAAAAATATACCTACTAACACAATATAAATAGATACAACTTCACTAGTATATATATATCACCATGTAGAATATTATAATACAATTAATATACATTACCTATTACTTAAATACGTAATAAAGCATAAGTATTATGGTAACATATACTGTTAAAATAGTAAATAGCGGTTACACTGATTCCATGTTTTTATTTCTATTTTGATTTTTTAAAGAAACTATGAGAATTGAGACACAAAATGATGGTGAGAACAATTGAGATAATGGTAGGATGCGAAAAGTCACAAACTCAGGTCCCATGTCCAAAAACACCAAATCACATGCTTTATACTCCATGCCATTTTTACACATCCAAATTGCAATTTTGCTTTTATTCCCCACTCCTTGATTATTGGGGAGCAAAAGGCCTCACCGTGTGGTCAGTGCTATTGACACCCAATGTGAAAAAGTCAGTTTAAATGAATGCAAATAAAAGATTTTCTGCAGGACATTTTATAGCATGTAAGGGGAGAGCAAGAGATAAAGAGAGAGAGCAACGAGACTTTTAGGGTAACGCCTCCAGCTTTCATTTTAATTAGTTTGATTGTGCATTAAATCATCAGATCCTGAAATAATAAGAGAACTGCACCTTTCCTCTCTTTCATCACCATCCTAAGGGTTGTTCCAGAAAAATATGTGCCACAATAAAACTGACCTGTATAGAGGGACTAAATTTATACCTTGTATTTAGGAAGACATTTCAGGACGTTTCTCTTAGTTAAAGACCCAGGGAGGGTGCCTGGATCCATGGCTGTTGATGTGCATTTGATCTAATCTGAGTTCTGCGACTAGCATAGTGTTTTACAGGCTGAAGTCATAGCATCCGATCCATCATGGGCCGAGGGGTGCTGCCCGCTGGCTGGACGATACGTCAAGCAAACACCCCAATGATTCTTTGG
Source organism: Sinocyclocheilus anophthalmus (assembly GCA_018155175.1). Taxonomy (NCBI): domain Eukaryota; kingdom Metazoa; phylum Chordata; class Actinopteri; order Cypriniformes; family Cyprinidae; genus Sinocyclocheilus; species Sinocyclocheilus anophthalmus. The sequence continues at coordinate 804,867 of JADLZN010000757.1, read as the reverse complement.
TGACTGATGCCAGTGTTCAAGGGTTTGTGTAACTGGAGGTAGATGAGATGAGCACTACTACTAAGGATCAAACCAGCAACATTTGTGTAAGCAGCCTGTATCCTCACTACTGAGCTACTATCTGTGTCACTCAGATTCACAGCACATGCTCCTGGGCGTTTAACAGCACAGAGAGATAGAGAGATTCACTTACTACTTGTATGTCTCCGAGCGGATGTACTCAAAGACATGAGAGACACCCAACTGGAACTGGTCTGCGATGGGAGTCACCCAGGAGTTATTCTCAGCCTTAAACACCTGTTTAGGGCCTGTCAGGTCCAGGTTACCTATAGACAGAAAGAGAGAGGAGAATTTGAGATTTACATACAGGGAAGGACGGAGCAAGTAAGATCAGACAAGGAGAGGAGGGGAGATGAAATGAGCAAAGAGAAGAGATTATGAGAATGAAAAGACTAGATAGAAGAAAAGACAATAAGATGACATGATGGAAACATGAGAGAAGACCAGATGAGTAAAGAAAAAAAACTGAGAAGAGACCAGATCAGACAAAATAAAAAGAAGCCACGAGAAAAGACAAATGAGATGAGAAAAGAAAAGAGACATGGGAAGAAAGAGATAAGATTAGGTAAAACATGGAAGATCAAATGAGAAGAAACAAGACAAAACGACAGACAAGAAGACAAAAGATTAGACATTAAGAGATCAGATAAGATGAGATGAAATTAAAACTGAGAAAAAAAATTGACAAAACAAGAAACAAGACATAAGATAGAAGAAAAGAGACCAGATGAGATGAGATTAGATGAGAGAAAAGAAACACGACAAAACAAGAAACTAGAAGAGACTACATGAGATGAGAACCGAAGAGACCAGATTAAACAAAGTGATAAAATGAGACAAAACATAAATAAACAAGAGAAAAAAAGAGAATAGACTAAATAAAAAAATAAAATAAACAAGAGAGAAGATACCAGATGAGATGAAATAAGACAAAACATAAATAAGACATGAGCTAAGAGACCAGATAAAATTAGATTAAATAAAAAATTGAGACAAAACTAGACAAAATAAGAAACAAGACATAAGAGAAAAGAGACCAGATCAGATGAGAGAAAATAAATGAGACAAAATAAGAAACAAGAAGAGACCAGATTAGATTAGATGAGTCTTAAAGAGACCAGATATTATGAAATTAAACGAGAGAAAAGAAACAAGACATGAGAGAAGAAACCCAAAGAGATTAAATTAGATGAGAATTAAATTACAAAACAAGAAGAATCGAAAGAAGAGTAAAGAAAATGAACTTGCAAGAGAAAAGATGAGAAAAGGTGAGACAAAAGAAAGAAATCAACACAGTAAAAGGGAAGAGACACATGAGAAAAGAGAAGCGAGAAGAGAAGAGACGAAAGAAGAAAAGAGATGAGACGAGACGAGACGAGAAGAGAAGAGAAGAGATGACGCGCGACGACACAAGACCAGAGGAGAACCAGTTCACAGTGTGCAGATGAAACAGTACAGGTCAAAGTGCTAATGTGGCTCATCTCAGCTCACAAGGGGGCTAATTAAATAGTTTTTCGCTTAAGCAAGTGTTGAGCAGCCTGTCAAAGAGGGGGTGAAATTAAACCTGGACCCCGGCACACAATGACACACCTCACAAACGCAGTCAGACACGACCGCTAGTGTAAATCAACCCTGAACCTACAAGACCTAGACGACAGACCTAAATCTACAACTATTTCAGATCTCAGCGCTCAACCAGATGTCTGCTTGCTTCAGTTCCACCCTCCTCTTCCTCTTTTCATATAACAGTTTAAAGCATCAGCTTTACACATGAGATATTCTGAATGGTAAAGACTGTCTATCTGTCCTCTTTGCACACTCTCGTTCACATCCTTCTCTTTTTTCTCCTCTTCTCTTTTTCCCTTCCTGCTCTTGGCATGTGCGCTTGGTTGCTTCTTGTTAGTCAGGCTCTTCTCTCTCACACATACACACGGCGGCGGTGGTCTTAACGAGGCCGGTCTGTGGAGTGGGATTACAGGGACATGACAGAGGGGTCCTAATAAGCTACACACCGGAAGAGTCTCCCCTACAGAGTGCACAGGACAAAGACCTGCTGACCGGAGCGTTCACACACACCTAGAACGCCAGTAAACAACTGGCAATTGCTAAAACACTACATTATAACTCATGAAACTAAAATTTGAAAACAATATGAGTGCTGTTTGCCCATGCAAACCTCTCAGTCATGGTGCTAGTGAGTGGTTGAGGGCATTGCTATGCGCTTGCTAAACAGTTCTGAGAAGTTTTTGAAGTGTTGCAATTAGGTTGTTAGTATACAATCCATGATCATACAAGCATCAACAATTTCCATACAATTTTTCCCAATAGGAAAAAAAATTATTAGTTGGGAACTCAGGCTGAAAACAGGCTGAAATTGCACCATAAACACACACTCATTGTGCAGGGCCACTGACTTTGTATAGAAGGACATTTATATGACACTTGAGGAGAGTCTTGACATAATGCTGGAATACTGGTACACCAGAATCATAGATTAAATTGTTGGAATGGAACATGACAGGAGAAAAACTACTGTCAGAAGGGCAGTCAGTACTGTATGTGTATGTGGTGTGTGTGTGTGTGTGTGTGGTGTGTGTTGTGTGTGTAGGTTTACCCAAAGTGAAGGCACTCAGGTAGAGAGTTCAACCTCAGTTGACCCCAGCAGTATCACTTTGTGGGTCAGTGAGGTGTGATCCCAACCCTATCCCTCCAAAGGCCCCCCAAATCCACACAAGAGACAAATCTGTAGCCAATTAGAGTGCAAGGCTGTGCCTGTTGTGTAAATGTGTGGGATTTTTTTTTTTGTGGGGGGGGGGGGGGGGGGGGGGTTGGGAGCCTGGTTGTGGTAAGTTTGCATATTCCTTTCAACCAATCATTGCCCTTTTGTTTTAAGGTCAGGCTTTGATTGGCTGATATGATTATATAAAGGATGTTGATCCAGGAATGTGTTGAGCATAAGTTCATGTCTTACCAAGTTCAGGAGGCAGAACAGTGAGTCTGTTCCCTTGAATGTGAAGTTCCTTCAGCTGAGCCAGATCTCCAGTCTCTTTGGGTAGAGATATGAGGTCATTGTCCCTCAAACTCAACTGAAAAGAAGGAGAAACTGTCAATATTTAAAGAAGTTTTTTTTTCCGATAAGTATTGAATACAATATGAAATCAAAATAATCAACACTATAAAAAAAATTCAGTTAAATTTACGGTAAAAAAAACGGCAGCTGTGGTTGCCAGAATTTTACCGTAAAAAATACAGTAGCAACATCTTAGGTTTTATGGGTTTAACTTAAATTTACAGTTAACTACCGTAATTTCATTAACTGATATAATGGTAATATACCAACCCACTGAAATGTTGTACCTTTTGTAAACACTGCACCAAAAGCATGCGGTGATGAGAAAATCACATGATGAACCAAAGCCTATCACAAGCAGCTTTTAAATATTAACATATATAGAAGGTGTACAGTGTAATTCCCACAAACACTAAACACCATCATGGTAACACATATGAAACTGAAATAATGCAATAAACATTAATTGAACAACATTAGATGTAACATATACCCCTAAGGTACCCACTGTTATAAAAAAACTAAGAATAAACTAATTATAGCAAATTTGAAATGTAACGCAGGAATTCTGGAATGTCATTTACAGCTATTCACTGTAAATTTACAATCTTTTGCACTCCCACAATTATACTACTGTAAACTTACCTGTAATATCCAATACAGTTTTTCACAGTATATATAGTACAGGAATTTACCATCAACCATTTAACAGGCTTTTACTGTAGCATTTTTACAGTATTTTACAGTTAAATTCACAGTCATTTTTTACAGTGAATCATTTATTTCTTAATAAATGTCTGTGGCCTTATCAAGCATTATTTATTCATGCATGTGACTCTAAAAAAATACAATATAATTAAAAAATAAGTTCATAATCTTTCATCAAATTTTTGTCATATTTAAAAATAACAAATAAATAAAATAAATAACCTTTATAATAAATTTCATCTATGATCCAATAATCAATCTTATTTACTTACTTATTAATTCTGCCTATTACTCTGTTACTCCTATTTTCCAATGTTCTTACTAATCTTATTACTCTAAATAAATGTCCCTTGTCTTATTCATTTATATATGATAAACAGAGTGTGATTTATATATTCATGTAGCAAAATAAATAAATACATTTTATAATCATATTTTATATTTCATATTTTCAAAATGTAATAAATATTTAATCTTGAAATCAATTCAACATGGATAAAATCAAGCCCCTAAATTATATTTCACTGAATATTCAGTTTTACTCAGAAATGTCACATAGTGGAAGCTAAATGTATTGCAAACATTGTTTCATTATATTTTTAAAAGAAATATTGCAACATGGTTTTCATGAACACAGAAAATAACTTCAACTCTAAATTTTCAACTCTAAAAACAAGCAAACACAGCATCTACAGTAAAACAATTACATTAGAAGTCTTCAGGGCAACCTGTGGGATATAAAAGCAGAGATGTGCAACTTTTTAGTCTTGCTGCTATACTTTCCTAGAGCAATTTCTTGTCCCATAGACTTCCATTGCAAATGCATTACTGTACATGTGATTTTTGATTGCTTTTACAAACTGTGGGGCAAGTCGAAATAACTTTTGGTGGTTACTGACAGCATCTCATAACACTTGCATTCTAAAAATCACGGCTGTAATTACACCTATATTTTAACGCAACACCAAACCAAAATAGTTGAATATTATTTTCAAGTTCAAAGTTGTAATTATCAGCTGTTTTATGTATCTGTGACCCTGCATTGAGTCTGATCTTAGCGAGCACAGGGGTGAAGATCAGCCTCTAAATCACCTCTCACCACATCTGATAAAGAACACACGCTGCGGAGAACAAATCCAACACACACGGCACAGAGCGCCACAAAAGCAATTGATTTCAGAGGGAATTTAGATAAATTACTCACTATCTGTAGCTTGGCCAGCTTGCCGATGTCTGGGGGCAAAATCTCAAAATCGTTGTCACTGAGATAGAGCGCACGGAGGGTGGCTGAAATGAGAGAGAGAAGAGTGTGTTTGTGTGTGTGTGTGTGTGTGTGTGTGTGTGTGTGAGAGAGAGAGAGAGAGAAGTATTGCTCTGATCAATAGAAACGGTCAACTCAAGTACACATGCAATATCAACAGATCGACAAATAGCATCAAATACACACTCACACTGTGTAGTTGAGCACCACACGGGCAAACACATTAAAGCAGTAAAAAATTTAATAAAAATAAAAAAACTACACAAAATCGGGCCACAACTATATTTTGATAATCTGGAACTGGGATTTTTAAAAAGCCCCACCAACTTCCTGTCCATTCAGTGTTCTGATTGGATAAAGCAACAGCAAAAGTCAATCATATCCATTGCAACTTGTTTTAGAAGTCAATATCACAGCTGATATGACAGCCACTCCTAACAGCAGTGATAAATGGAGGTTTGGGAGCGCGTGTATGAGAGTGTGTGTGTGGTTAGAGATCAGAGACCTTGATTAATGTTAAGATGGTGCTTTCATTATGTGGCTGCCATTAAAATAACAGGTTATTAGAGCCCATCACTGCTCATCAGTGTCCTCTGACGGGACCAGCTGATTGGACTGATGAGGATTATGATGATAATGATGAAGATGAAGTTAACGGTTATTTTGTTTGCATATTGTTAGTAGGTTGTCTGGTTCTCATTGCAGTTTATTCTGCCAAAGAACCAGCGCCTGAAATGCAAGCGACCACAGTTCGTTCTTGTTTAAGTGGGTAAATCTGAAATCAATAATCCCACAACAATAAACAAATGGAAATTAGTGGAAAATTTGTGACTTTGTGGTCACAGCTTCAGGCTGTCTAAAAAGTAATCAAGCACCGACACAAAACCCACTACGACAAAAGTTTAACTCAACAGACATTTTGGTAATGCCACTTGCTTTCCTTATATTTAAATAAGGAAAGACTGAAATCTCCAAAAATGTTCCGTCAACATTTTGTTTTTTTATATATCTAATCATCAATAAATTCTTACTGAAATAACAATGCATATTGCTTCATTAGACCAAAACAAACAACAATAAAAAGGCTAGTAAGTGCAACTGATTTATTTTTTTAAAATTTGGTAATTTATAACAGACTGGAAGCTTTAAAAGGAGGGTGGTGCTTGAAATCATTGTTCTTCCTCTGTTAACTATGGTTACCTGCAAAGAAACATGTGCAGTTAAACATTTAAAGGGGTCATATGATGCGATTTAAAATTTTCCTTTCTCTTCTGGAGTTTACAGGCTCTTGTTGCATAAAGAACATGCACTGGTTAAAGTTGCAAAGACTAAAGTCTCAAATCCCAAGAGATATACACTTTTATAAAAGTTAATAGTCAACCACACCTACCTAAAACGGCTCGTTCTAACACGCCCCCACATACCTACGTCACTATCTGGGAGGATTTGCATAACGCCGCCCAAATGTTCACGCAAAGAAAGGCGGCATAACTTTTATTCTCGCTGTAGTATTGTTGTTACCACCGCCATGTCGTGAAGGCGCTGTGTGTTTCATTGGAAGCGAAACTCTTCGTTTGGCCTTCGCCAAAAGAGGAACCTTATTCTGCTTCGTCATGCCTGGAGCGAATCTATGGCTGGACAATAATTCAATATAAATATGTATCGCGATTTTTTTTTTCAATAATGGTGATATGGTTTTTAAACACATTTCCTATATTTCGATATACATTACCAGTTTTTCCCATGCATTGGTTTATTTGTGGCGTTTGACTTCGTTGAATAAACATGAGCACTGCACGTTTCAAAAACGCATCGCGGGTGTTTTATATGAATGTATCTCTGAAGGGAACCGACTGTCTTCAGAATAGTTTAGATGGCATTTTTATCTGATAAAGTAGCGTTCATGAGCGGAGCTGCTTTAATTACAGCCATTACTGGAGAAACCGCTAGTTCCACTTCCACCGCTCTGCTGGCAGACAATCCGTTTGCATTTTCAATAATAAACCCATTTCTAGCAACATGCTTTTGTTGTTGCTCTAATTTTTTGTTTTCTGAAGCAATTCGGAGCATGTTTCATACTCGTTATCCTGTTTAATGCACGTTTCAATCAATAAGAATAATCAGCCTACACTACAGCCAAAGGTTTTTGAACTGCAAGATTTTTAATGTTTCTTAAAGAATTATATTCTGCTCACCAAGCCTGCATTTTTTTTATCCAAAATACAGCAAAAACAGTAACCTTTTGAAATATTTTTACTATTTAAAATAACTTTTCTATTTGAATATATTTTAAAATGCAGTTTATTTCTGTGATGCATAGCTGAAATTTCAGCATCATTACTCCGTCTTCAGTGTCACATGATCCTTAAAATTTTTTATATGCTGTTTTGCTGATTATCAATTTTTAAAACAGTTGAGTAATTTTTTTTTTCAGGATTCTTTGATGAATAGAAAGATCCAAAGATTATCATTTATCTGAAATAAAAAGCTTTTGTAATATTATACACTATACCATTCAAAAGCTATTTTTTTTATTTATATTATAGAAATTATTACTTTAATTTAACAAGGATGTTTTAAATTGATCAAAAATGATGATAAATACATTTATAATGTTACAAACAATTTCTATTTCAGATAAATGCTGTTCTTCTGAACTTTCTATTCATCAAAGAAACCTGAAAAAAATCTACTCCGCTGTTTTCAACATCATAATACATGTTTTTTGAGCAGCAAACCAGAATATTACAATGATTTCTGAAGATCATGTGACTGGAAGTCATGATGCTAAAGCTCTGCTTTGAAATCATAGGAATAAATTATATTTTAAAATATATTTAAATAGAAAGTGGTTATTTTAAATAGTAAAAATATTTTCAAATGTTACTGTTTTTGCTGTATTTTGGATCAAATAATGAAGGCTTGGTGAGCAGAAGATAATTCTTTAAAAGCATTAAAAATCTTACTGTTCAAAAACTTTTGACTGGTATGTTAGCCTATAGTTTGAAGTAAAAAAATATTAATATTAATAAGGAGAGTCTGAGATTTATTTGACAGTGATTTCACATTTCTTGTTTTATGAAGGCTAAATACATAAAAGGTGACATTTATTTATTTTCCCATTTTTTTTTTTCCTACATATTATATAGTTTATAGGAGTAGGTTTCATAGAGTTAGCAAATACATTTATCATAAGTTTGTAGGTACAGACATCTATTGTGGCAGTTCTTGGCGGTTTTTATGAGGCTTTTTTAATAGTGTTCATATCGATATCAGAATTATATAGTATCGACCGAAATTAAGAAATATATCGTGATATAAATTTTGGCCATATCGTCCAGCCCTAAGTTGATTCCTGCTGGTTGCTGAGAAATATAAACAACTTGTCGTGCTGTGATCGTCCTTATCAACCGTGGACGCAGCGGCGTCCATCCTCGGGGTCGTCACATTGGTTCCGCAAGCCTCCTTCACGATCCGCCGTCCGCACCACGTTATCAAGCCTCCGCCGCCCAGCTCACCTAGCCCTTCACGGCCTTTCCTCATCAGCCCCCTGGCCTCTTCTGCTCACTCTAGGCCGCCGCCGGCGCTCACTCTTGCTGCCGTGTTGACGTGGTGTTTCCGTTAGAAAGCGAAACTAATTTGTTTGGCTTTCCAAAAATGGACACGACTATAAATCAGTAGTTAAGTTGTATTTACAACACTATTCCAGAACACTTCGACCCAAATATTCAGATGTGTCCATCACATTTTATGGAGGACTGTTTATGATCTTGGGAAGTAGACGACATTGCGCTGTTCCTGACCGCACAGAGTGCAGTAAGTATTTTTTTTTTTATATTAAGAGTTTTCTATTTATAAGATTTTTTTTGGGCATGAGATTAGGGCTTGTTTGTTTTGTCATTCTCCATCACAAAATGCCGACATGGTTTTATGTTTTACGCGGTGCGATGCAACGCAACGTAAAAAGACAGTATAAGTCATTTGAATCAGTAATTATGTCCCCACTGGATGCAACAATGCCTAGTTTATAATGGGTTTTAAATGTTTTTGAATCATCGCTCCAGCCTGACGGGCATCATCACGTATGGTAGGGATTACATTTCCGTATTTTTCGGCCAATCATAACACACTGGATATCTGGCCAATAACAGCACACCTTGCTTTTCAGACCAATGAGCTTTGTAAAAATCGATGCATTTCAAAAAAGCTGGGCATAGAGGAGAAACAATATTGTATGGAAAATAATGTGTTTTTTGAACCTTAAACCGCATAAACACATTTCATTACACCAAATAAGGTTCTTTTTAGCAACATCATATGACCCCTTTAAAGTAATTATTTACACAATTCTAAGTTTTTCTGAATAGAATTTCTAAAGAACAGCATTTATTTCAAATAGAAATATTTTGTAACATTATAAAAGTCTTTACTGTCTCTTTTGATCATTTTAATGTGTCTTTGCTGAATAAAAGTATTCATTTAATATCCTACTGACCCAAACGGTATTGTAATTTAATTCTGTAAATTAAAAAAAGTTTTAGGAATTTGAAAAATACAGTTTATGTTTTAATATAGGAAATATTCCAGTCACTAAAGCAAAAGCAGGACCATTTTTAAATAAAATTTTAACTCAATTCAAATAAAAACCTGTGCACTCTGATATCTGTAAAATTGCTAGCCAATCAGAACTGAGCTACATTTTTCAACTTTCTTCATTTTAGTACAAAATATGCAACATTACATAAGTGGTCTTTAGTTTTGAATGATTAAAAATGACAGGTTATACCGGTAATGAATTGTGTGTGTTGCAGACTTACTGAGGTAAAAGAAATTCCCAGGCAGTGAGGACTCGTTCAGGTTGTTGTACGTCAGATCCAGAACCTCCAGCGCCGGAAGAGATCCAAATCCTCGCGGAAGAGTGCTCAACCTATTCATCCTACAAAACAATAAAACGCCATTTTAACCAAATCAACAGCTTCAAACACAAACTCAAACACACATTCACTCACAGACACACACTTATAAAACACCTGTCAATTCTTGACACAGGGGAACCCATTGAAAATCCATAGCAGACTGACTCAGAGACATGAGACAGAGACAAGCAGTCCACACAGATTCACTGATTAAGATTGATATTTCAAACGCAGCACAGATTTATAACACAGCTCAACAGATCTACTCACATTTATAACCTCAAAGTTAAATACAGAGGGGTCCAAAAGTCTGAGATCAATTGTGAAAATGTGAAAGCATGCACTTCCATTTTGAATTTTACTAATTTAATTCAACATTTGAATTACAAATTATTTTTTTTTAATCATTTATGTCTCATTTGTGTTTAATGTCGTATAAATTATGTCAAAGATAAAATATAAATATAAAAGCAAGGCCACAAGAAAAAAAAAAAAGTAAAAAACCTTTATAAATGTTAAAAAAGAGTTACATTTTCAAGTAAATTTTTCTTTTGAACTTCATAGTCATCACACGATCCGAAAAATGTCAGTTTTCAACAAATTTGAAAGCACACTCTGTTCTCACAATATTGATATAAAAGGTTTTGATTTAAGCACACATTCACATATTAGAGTGATTTCTAAGGATTTGTGATGCGAAAACTGATACAAACAGATATTTTAAATAGTATTATTTCACAATATTACTGGTTTTTACTGTATTTTTTATCAAATAAATACATCCTTCAGACTTCAAAATGAATACAACTTTTGAACCTAGTGTAATTTGAATCCATATTTTCATATGGTCTCAGACATTCACACAACACTGTTAATAACAAAAAGTTAATGTTCAGTTAGTTCACCAATATTAAAAATGTGTTTTGTCTGTAAATGTTAAAATCATATTCGCCCTTGAAAGGTAACAGATTCATTTTGGCTGGAAAACTTCCGACAGAGAACATGGAATCTGAAATTAGAAGTGCTCAAGGTGCCCGACGACGCAGATAAAACAAGAGAGAGAGCAAGAGAGAGAAAAAAAGAGAGAGAGGGGCACCCAAATCAGATGCTGATTAACTCTTGCTTATTTAAGCGTCTGTCCTCCGTCTCTTTTTCTTTCTTTCTTTCTTTCAAATGACACTTGCTTGCCGTGAAGACTCTGAAACTTTGGCAACGGATTTCAAAGAAACAAACAAATTGATTCCACCGCTTGTTTGTGAAGCAATTACCAGAGAAAGAGAATTGTTTTGACAAATGAGATCAGGATAACGGGCGGCCACATGCTCACACGCACATCCGCACATTTGAGTCAGGAGTAGCGGCCAGGAATACAACAAGCCGGCTTATGTTTTCAAGATTATGTGTAGAAATGGTGCGTCTGACAGCAAATCGATAAAAATGTGCGGCGTCAGACGCGGGGCAGATTGTGCCGTGCTTTAATCCTGCGTGACATTGTAGATGCTCCGCCCTTGGAGGAGAAGGAGAACCCTCGGGATTTGGGTGGGGCTCAGGTGGGCTCCGAACACCAGGGAATGACCAGATGACCAGGGATATAAAGAGTCAGAGAGGAAGAAGAACAAAGGAAGACAGCGGCGCTACTACTGTCAAGGTGAAAAAAGATGGTAAAGGAGAGGAGATGGAAGAAGAGACAAATCGAGATGAAGCAAGGGAAAAGTAAAGAAGACAACAAGAAGAGAAAAACAGTATCAGAAGAGATGAGAAAAGAAAAGATGAGACAAGAGGATATAAGAGGAGAAGAAACAAGAGGAAGGAAAGGGGGAGGAGTGAAAAAACGAAAAGATGCAAAGAGATGCCAAGAGAAGGTGACAAAAAAGACAAGACGACACAATAACTGAACAGACAAAATAAAACAAAACAAAAAAATGAGAAGTGAAGAGACTAAAAGGAAAAGGAAAAGGAAAAAGGAGAGAAGTGAAAAAAGATTTTAAAAAAATGAGAAGAGACCAGATATCAAGAGAAATGAGACAAGAAAAAAAGACAAGAGGTGAGATAAGCAAAGAAGAGACAAGAACAGAACAGAACAGACAAAACAAAATAAAATAAAGAGGAGAGGAGAGAAGAGAAGAGAAGAGAAGAGAAGAGAGGAGAGGAGAGAAGAGAAGAGAAGAGAAGAGAAGAGAAGAGAAGAGAAGAGAAGAGGAAGAGAAGAGAAGAGAAGAGAAGAGAAGAGAAAAAAGACGAGAAGATGAGAAGAGACAAGATATTAAGAGAAATGAGACAAGAGGTGAGATAAGAAAAGAACAGACAAGAACAGAACAGACAAAACAAAATAAAGAGAAGAGAAGAGAAGAGAAGAGAAGAGAAGAGAAGAGAAAATAAGATAAGATAAGATAAGATAAAACAAAATAAAATAAAATAAAGACAAAATTTGAGATAAGAAAGGAAAAGAAGAGACGAGACGAGACAAAACAAAACAAAACAAAATGAAAATAAGGAGGGAAAAATAGACAAAACAAGTTGAAAAGAGATGAGAAAACAAGTGATGAGACATCAGACTAACCCAAGGTTGAGATGTTTAAGTTTCTGCATGCTACTGATCTGGATTGGAAGCTCCTCAATCTGGTTATTGAACATGTTCAAAACTTCCAAGTTCTTCAGGTCTGCAATGTTTGGAGGCACAGCTAAAAAGAGAGAGAGAGATAGTGAGAGTAAATAAATTAATAAATTAGTGAGAACAACTTCAGTTCTGCAGGTTTCATCAATCAAAACATTTCAATTGATTGTATTATAATCACCAAGGTAAAGCATTCCCAAACGAGCGACGAGGTCCAATGATCAGAGACTGAAGGTTTTCTGGTGACCTGCAGAGGTTTAACGACTAATTATCAGAGTCAGCGGATAGACGTCCCGTCTTTGATGGCTCAATTATGGGTCACTCCCCCAGCGAAAAATTTGACATTTTAATGATGGAGGCCTTAGCATAACGGATCAGCAGCACCCCTCCCGCAAGGCCATCCTGCCCCTTTCTGCTGTCGACAGAGATCGATGGGCCGAACAGGCTCTCTATCCGATTCCTGGCTGATCAATGGCCCCTCATTAAGGAGGAGGGGAGGTGGGAGAGGTTTACACAAACAGCATGACACGAATACCTCCAGAGAGATCAACGAGAGCTGCGCCGCCCCAGACACGGAGGAACAAATGATTCAGCCGTCACGCAAACAATTCAAAACTACGAAACACAAACACGAAAGCACATGCTCTCACAGCACTCTTCAGCTCATGTGCTTGCTAAAAAACATTGGTATTACTTTATAATAAACATTCACAAATAACAAATTAATTTGTGAAATAATAGTAATCAATTAATATTACAATAAAATATTAAAATAATGTTTACCACTACTATTCTAATTATTATAATTAATTGCTTTTAGCAAATGTTACTGCAAAGTGCACAGCTGCAAAGCCAATGGGGGGGGCCTAATATATAAATTAAAACTGTTTTAATATTATACAAGAATAAAAGCTGTTAACAAGTTTATTATTAATTCTAAGAGTAATTATATAATGATATTATTATTAGTTATTATCATCATCATACATCAATAATATATTTTAATATGACTTTATACATTAATAATATTTAATTTATATTAAATGATATAATTTATTAATAATAACAATAACAATGAAAAACCAATTCCTAATATTATATACTCAGTATATACATGCACTTGTTAATAACAAACACATTATTATGAACTATTATTATATCATAATCATGAATATAGAAATAATTTTTTTAATAATAAACTAAAATAATGAAAGAATTTTACCAGTGTTATATACTCAGCCGATTGTGTACATTCAGCACATGAATTTGTTAATTAAATACATAAATACTTCTACTGTTCTAATGATAATAATAATAATAATGTTAACAATAATAATAATAATGTATGAATTCATTCTAAACAATGATAATGAAAAGCCATTTTCAAATGTTATGTAATCAGTAGATCAAATACATTCAAATATGAGACTGAGTCTGCTATTATATTTATATGCAACTATTTGAATGGAACTTTGAATGCTATAACAGTGAAAGGGTTACAAAAATGTACATTATTCAAGACAAAAAAGTTGTAACAAATGGTTGTGTCCTTGCTAGCTGAGCATGTTTCAGTCTGACCATCCAATTCACAATTTTTGCATCCATCCTCTGACCTTTTCACCCATAAAAATACTTGAAACGTACGATTTGTTTCCAAGTGTCTCAACGGAACTGTAAACGCACCAAGAGACACTGCAGAACACTGAACCCTTCGCCCCATGTCAGGGTCCCTGTACTCTTCTCCAAATGACACACAAGATTGATCTCAGATCCGCCTTCTCCATCCTTAAGACACACGCCTCCACCAGACATCTACACTTTATCATCTTAAACCACAGACTGGGCTCGAAAGCGCCACCGACTTTTTGCAACCACAAGTTGCAAACAATCTGCCTGTAAATGCATTCTTTTAAATGTGTGTCCGCTTTATTGGAGCCTTTAAAACAGGCAGGCTGATGATAATAGAACAAAGAATCTACTCCTATACAGAGCAGAAAGCCCTCTCTCCTCTCCTCTCGGTCTCATTACCCGAGCTGCTGCCTGCCCGGGCCGAACAGCAGCCCTGCTTTACTCATGAGCCACTAATGAAAGGGTTCGAAATGTCACTGTAATTCTTGACTACCCTGAAAAGTTCAAAAGATGGCAGATTCCCTGTCTCTGCTCTTTAACCAGGCAGGATGAGAGAGGGGAGAGGAACAGAGAAGGGGAAAATGCAGAGTGGCGAGGAATAGACCAAAAAAAACACACTCTATCTTCTATAGAGTGGAGTCCAGGAACAAACTGAAATTGTTATTTTCTTTTTTTAAGCCTTAAAAAATTAAAAAGGGATTAAAAAAAATTTTTTTTTTTAACACATAATTAATTTTAAATTGTAAGAATAAATATTTAGGATTTCTATCCATGACTACACACATCAATCAATTTAGAGTTTTAATAAGATAATCATTTTTATAATATAATTTATTAATTTCTTAATAGATTTTTTTAAAAGCCATACAGCATTTTCCTTGTGGTCTCAGACTTTTGGACCCCACTGTGTATTCATACAGTTTCATTTTTCACTCTTTATTTAAATCAGTAACAGACAACAGGGGGGGGGGGGTAATAAATAAATTAATACAACATAATATAATATTTTTAATAAGACAAAATCAAAACAGAAGCTTTTACTAGTTCCCTCATGCTTCTGGACCGCATAAATATTTTTTTCTCATTTAAACCAGCTACAGTCAAGTGGTGTGACCCGTAACAGAAGGAGTCATTTCCACATCTTCATATCTTATAAATCGTATTAAAAGGCTTTGATCATTACTACAGACGCTACCTGACAGATATGTGCATTATCACACCGGGATCTTCATGGAGATTAAGGGAAAAGATTCCTGCATAAACAAACAAATCCCCGACCAAACACTTCCTGTACAAATCAGATGAGAGTGAACATGGCTCAGAGCGGTTAACGTGGACCCAAAGATTACGTGGGAGGGGAAAACAAGCTCCAAACTACACTGAAACACATATTTCTCCTAATAATAACTCTCTGAATAACTCTTAACTTATGCAGACTATCTTTAAACTCGCACGTAAAAGAAAAAAGAAAGTGAATGTTCACAGATTGCAATGAAGATGTTACTAACTACTAATCGTCACTCTTTTTTTACTACGGTACTTAAACGGAGCAGAATATAAAATCAAACAACCAGTGATCATTAAGGGCAAGACAGCCATCTAGTGGAGTTAACCAGTTCTTTCAAAAACCCTCATGAACCTGCAGTCTCAATACAACTTGTCAAATTGTGAAATATAACGCAATAAAGCAATTAAATAAATTAACCGTTATAAAAGCATCTAAAATAAAGCTAGCAAACAAGACAAATATTATTTGATTTAAATTCAATAATTCTACTACCCTATAGTTTGCATATAAAAAAGCAACGGTTACACTTTACGTGAAGAGGTGTGCATAAGACTGACATGAACACCTTCATAATCATGACATGACACCTACATAATCTGAAGGAATATGAAGGTTTTTTATGCATGTTTATGACAACTGTCATTAAGTGTAATTCGCTCAGTTATGTCATTTTTTAATGCAAAGATGACATTGTTTGAGATGTCTTTGTTATGGGCTATGGTTAGGGGTAAGGGTAGGGTTAGGTCAAATAATGTCATATTTGCATTAAAAATGACATAACTGAGCGAATGACACTTAATGGACCGTTGGTCTAACTGCTAAACCTTGCTTCAGTATTCGTTTCAATCAATTATGGGACGGTGCCATGTCAGTCTTATGCACACCCCTTCAAGTAAAGTGTTACCAAAGCAACTTTTTTTTACCTTGTACTTGGTTGTTTTCTAAATTGGATTTCGTATCTGAGATTCATGAAATAGCTTTTTCGACAATTATTTGCCTTCTAAGTAAATGTCACAATCACTACCACCAACCCTAGGAAAAGCCATGCTATAAAACTTACAGAATGGTTTATCATTTCTCAAAGAGGTATTGCATAAAGTTTGCATGCAAATATATTTGTGCAATATAATGAAATTAAAAGAAAAAATACAAAAAGACGTTTCTCTTGAGATATGAAGAACTTACCATTCAGCTTGTTGTGGCTCAGGACCAGTTGGGTTATGTTGGATAAAGTGACTACAAAACAAAAATAATGACACGTTTAGTTGATCATGTCATTGCATGATGACGTCAACGTGATGACGCCACCACTCATATACTGTAAATAGAGACAACTTACTATAACCAGTGTTGGGGAAAGTTACTTTTAAAGGTAATGCATTACAATACTCCATAAAAAAGTAACTAATTACGTTACTTAGTTACTTTTTATGGAAGTAATGCGTTACGGTACTTTTGCGCTACTTTTTAAATCTGTACGGGGCTTGCTTGTTTGTTTTTAAAATAAAAAAGTTATATTTTTGGCAAATATAAAAGCCTTTTCACACCAAAAGTGAAACGAATAAGCCTCAGGCTGAAGGGAAAGTTAATTTAATTTAATTTAATTTAGTACGGTTGAACTGGATCATTGAAGGTCAGCAGCAAATTGGTTAATAAAATGGGGATTAAATACATAAAGGATATTTGACATTGTTATTTGACATATTTAATTATTGCAGGTTTGCATCATATTCCGAGTTGCATTATTTTTATTCATTTTGAGGAATACTGAATCTGTTTGTGTGTGGGGGGGGGTTGTGAGTGGGATGAATTAATTCATATTCATATTTATTTTGAACTACAGTAACATCTTCTGATTTCTCTCAACATGGGGACAGGAGAGCTGTCAGTCAATAAATTGAAGGGAAAAAAAAGTAACTCAGATATTCTCTTGTAAATTAAAAAGTAATGCGTTACTTTACTAGTTACTTGAAAAAAGTAATCTTTTTGCGTTACTTGTAATATATTACCCCCAACACTGACTATAACAGCCAATTGGTCACCGTGTAAACAAATAAGATTCATTACCCACACTTCAATGAACATTAACACAACATAAACCTTTAAACTAGTATAGTAACTCTCTGCAGACCCACACAGTCCAGGAATATCCAGCAGGTTTGATATCCCTCTGTCACACATGTCCACCTCCGGTAGGTTCTTCTCCCGACTCTCCTCCACTACCTTCTTCAGAGACTTTGACATTTTCTGCAAGAAAATATTAGCAAATGCAAAGACCCGAATCAAGAAGAATCTCTCCGAAGAGAGTTTTGCCACTTTTTCCTCAAATAGTGGTTCAAATCCAGTCATTACACGCATATAAAGAACTCACTCGGTATTTACCTAACTGTACGGAAAATGCAGGGAAAACAGAAAACAAATATCCGAGCCCTCAGGGCAGTGAAACCAGATATTTTTGAAGCAGCACAGTCGCTCACACCCAACCGGAAGTTGATAGTATGTCTGTAAAAGTCTCGCATTCCGTCCATAAAAGGGTATTTCCGGGGTCCAGAGCCAGGAAAAGAATGTCAGACAGACTTCTGTACCGTTGTCCAATCAGCTGCTAGAAAGTCGGCGGGATCGTTGACATAAGGCACAGATATGCCCAATCAGAACGCGCTCCGCTGCAACAGTGCGTATCATTCGACCAATCAATGAAAATGTAGAGGAGACGTCTGGAAAAGCATTCTGCCAATGCGTAAAGGTTTCAAAGGTAACAGCCATAGACATAATAAATATTTATTATGTCTATGGTAACAGCCATCAGAGTGATGTGTACATATGATGCAAAAATAATGTTAGACTTTTTTCTGGTTAAATACTAGCTTTTAACCTGTTTGATTACAACAATAATTTACTTTGTAATATTATAGGAAATTGTATAGGCGCCTACAGACATTGTTCTGATTGTAAGTGTTAATCTTTAATTATTTTAACATTGGCTCCAGACGTTTTTAATCAGTTTTTATTTATTTACTTCCCCTTGGATTCTTAATACTGCAAATCTCTCTCATGAAATTAAAAATCAATGCCCAGTTTTATGATTTTTCTTCATGATAAAATAACACAGTACAGTTCAAGGTATAAAGGTTACATTTAATATAATGAATCCCAGTGTGCAGTCTTGCAGCCTGTTACAAACAGAATCTTGTGAATGAATGTGGATTTGATGTTTGTCTTAGCCTAATTTAAAAAAATATATATATATTTAATATAGATTATTTTGTATATACAATTTAGTAACATTATTTTATCCATCTTCAGTATTCTGACATATACCTGAACTGAGTAAGTTTTATACCATAGCCTATTGTTTATTCCTATCTATATTTAATTATTATATGACATATTTCACACCAAAACAATTGTTTTTTTTATTTCCAGTATAATGACAGTTACTAAAATAGCCTAAAACTGAAATAAAAATGTACTTTACATATTTTTAAACATGTTTAAAACAATAACCAATTAAAATAGTAAAAACACAGCAAGTTACTAAAACGTTAACTACAATTAAAATGAAATTGGAAATTACGAAAATAAAAAGGAATTCAAAATGTTAAACAAAATTATAATATCTCAGTTACACTAAAATATCACTGGGTGTTATGCCTCTGTATGTTTTACTTGTGTGTTTTTTTTATGATTTTAAAATAATTCATTACATACAGTACATTAACATAAATAAACAACACCTTACAACAAACGCTACCAACATCCAGTGTGCATTTATGTAACTATATAAATATTATATTTACCTCAATGTTAATTTATTTCATGTGACATTAGGGAATCCAGCAGCAGGTATGGGCAGCTGTTGTCTACCACCCAGATCCCCAGCTATCACCTACCTTCAAAGGGAGACACATTGTTTAGACGTCTGCAGAAGGTGGAAGAGCGATAGGAGTCTTCGCTGTCTCCTCCTTCTGGCATGGGGCAGAGGTACGGCGACACTTCTCTCTTCTCTTGGGTTCCTGTCGTCCCAGGTGGGACCATCCACAGACTGGATCTTGGTTCTTCCTTTGCCTGTCTCTCTCTGTCTGAGTCTGGTTCTCGCAGGGTTGATAATTTCAATGGGGGACTGAAAAACAGTGGCTCTATTTATAGGCTTGATTATATTTGGTGAGTGGCAACAGATGCTTCAGCGTGGTTGAACTTTGCAGAGCGGTAGTTCTGGATTGCAGGGCCAAGGCTTGTTTATGTTGTAAAATCTTTAACCAACACCCTCGGCTAGAAGCCAGTGGAGATCGGACACAGTCAGACATGGCATGAGGGCACGGGGAGGTGTGTTTTATTACAATCTACATTAAAGAGCTGTAAGCACTTACACTTGCCCAAAGTGAGCGCTGAGAATGTATGTATGTGTGACTGTTCTGCTGTTTGATTTATGAGGTGTTCTCAAATGATGTGCCTGAGGAACTTACTGTACCACGAGTAAAGAGCAGACCTCCAGCATATTACTGAATTTGAGCTCTGGTTTTGTCTGGAATGATTGTGGATTTTATGGCATGTCAATTGTTAGATTTACTGAGAACTAGAGAACATTGGTTGAAAATTGTTAATTTTATGTTAATTTACGCTATTTACACTATTGAGGGTTATAATTGTAGTTAACTAAAACGGAACCTAAAATTAAAACCACTAAAGAAAAAAACATTACTTGAAATAAAATAAAAATAATTTAATAAAACCAATTATTCTGTTAGTTGCCAAAGGCAACATTTCTCATTTTCATTTAGTTTAACCTGATGTACTAAATAACTAAAACTGAAATACAACAATAATAAAAAAATGTAAACTATATAGACATAGATTAAAAAATAATAAAAATGGTTTAATAACCAAATGAATAAAATTCTAACTAAAATTAAAAGTATCTATAATAGTACTAAAATAACACTGGTCCAAACATTTCATCTTAAAATCAAGTTATATATATAAAAACACTTCTTTTTTGATCTTCTCTTATTTTTATCTGCGTTATTATAGACAGAAAATATAAATTCCCCACTGCATCAATAGTAAATTTCTCCCGAGGCTCTTTTCTTGCACTGTTTCCAAGGTCAACACATTTGTATTACTCATAGCTTCTCATGAACTTTGACCCTGTTAAGTTACGTAAAAGCCGTTATAAAATGATTGCGAAAATCGTGAGAAAGGCCTTAATACAGATGGTAATGTCTCAAAAGCTCTGTTTTTCTGTTGATCAGACTTGCTGGGACCTCTTTTCCCAGACATTTCTTTGACATTGATGGGAGCATTTTGCAGAGTTTAGAAGAACGAAATGAAATATTAGATGAAATGTTTGTTTGCTTTCTCTATATAGAAGCATTGCATGAAGAAAGATGAAGCCTGTCTCCCTCTACAGAGCAGACAGACCCATTAGCACTGTCCGATCTGCCGCACACAGCTTTTATCTCCCTCCGAATGTGCCATCTCTTTATTTTCACCCGTAGCCTCTGTCTGAGGATATCAGACAGATGAAAATATACTAAACACTTAAAAAAAACAGCCAAGCATTCACAGCTTTTGTATGCATATTGATTTGTGTAGTTGACACTGTTAGAGACACACACACTTCAAGAGACGTTTCCATTGAAAAATCACAAAAGAGATCTTTTTAATGTCTTAATGATTTTATGACTGTCCCTCAAAAAAAGCCCTGACTTAAGAACAATAAAACTAGAACTTCATTAAACATCTTTATTTTCCAAAAAGGCATCAAAAATACATACATAAATTCATTCTTTACACAATAATCTACAAATAATGGTTCATATTGCATTATTTATGTGACTGTTTACATGATTGCAAAGTGTGTTCACAAGTTTCAGTGTGTGCGTGTGTATGTATGAATATTTATTTTTCAAATTTCTTCTCAGCTGCTCCAGGTGAGTCTGAACCCAGACGGGAGAACGGCAGACTGGGCTGAGAACTTCACAAGCACAAGGTTTGAAGAAGCTCTGAAAGGAGCAATATTTGTCTCCTGCAAAAAAAGCAAAGAACAATTACATATCCATATATCATTTGAGTATATAGTACACACTACTGTTCAAAAGTTTTTGGCTGGTAAGAATGTGGAATGAAATTTATTTGATCAAATATACATTAAAATATTGTGAAATATTATTGCAATTTAAAATAACTCTTTTCTATTTGAATACATTTTAAAATGTCATTTATTCCTGTGATGCAAAGCTGAAATTTCAGCATTATTACTCTAGTCTTCAGTGTCACCTGATCCTTCAGAAATCATTCTAATGTGCTGATTTGCTGCTCAAGAAACTTTTCTTATTATTATCAATGTTAAAAACAGCTGTGCTGCTTCGTATGTTTGTGAAAAAAACTGATATACATTTGTCAGGATTCTCGGATGAATGGAAAGTTCAAAAGGACAGCATTTATTTGAAATAGAATGAAATAGAATCAATTTCATGTGTGTTTGCTGAATAAAAGTAATGCACAGGTAGAAAATATAGTAATACAGATGCTAGGAGTGTAATTTTTTTTCACACATACCGTTCCACAGTACGGCCCAACAACAGGTGAATTAGCATCCGGTCCATCATACAGCTTCAAGAAGTTGTTCTCACAGTCTCCTGGATCATCGATGCTGATCTGGTTGAATGTGACCGTAACCACTCTGCCGCTAGGAGCCCTGATTCCCCACTCACAGGAAGTGCCGTTGGCGTAAGTGCCAGGGTAGTTTGGACTGGCGAAAGAGCCGTGGTCTCCATATAACACACCACCACAACCTAGACACACAAAAGAAACGCAATTAGCACTCGCATAAAACCTTTATCAGTGTTGGACTGTCTGCGACAATCGTAATATAACAAGCGTTTGTGTTTACCCTGTGGAGAGGAAGTCCAGGTGATCTCAAAGCCGTTACGGGCTGTAGTAAAGTCACTCTTGAAATATAGGAAGAGCTGGTTGCTTCCTGGGAAGACAGGATTGGGCAGTGTGCTTCCACAGTACTTCCCTAACAGAGGCGATGTGGCAGTACTGCCGTTTCTGACCTACATCAGCAGAAATAAACGTACATTAAACAGCTACATTATCATCATCACAACATAGTGCCATACTATTATTACCATACTTCTAGTATTTCTGCTGTATGTATGTAATACTCGGATCTGCATCTGCATTTACCCAAATGTGCGGCAAAGGAGTATACTGCAATGGGTACTACCGGTATATCCCATAATGCAATATACTCGTCTTGACACCTAATTACCAATGTGACATTGACAAGCTGAAGTAATATTGGCTATGATTTAAAAAAAAATTATAATAATTTAACCAATTGTTTTGGGCATTTTTTTTTATTTTATATTATTTGTTTAAAACAAAAACTGGGCACAGCTGAATTAAACATGAACGTAATTAGGTCATGTCAATGTTATGTTAATTTTATTTACAGGCTATGATAGTATTTATTGATATTTTGAATTATTATATTTGCCGTGTACTTTTAGTTTAAGGTTTAGTAATTTTTTTATTAGATTTTGACCTTTAAACATTTCATTTCGCTTAACTTTTAGCTTAGTCAGTTTTAGTTTCGTCCTTTGCACTTCAACCACAAATTATTGTAATTTCTGATCTTATTATTTTACTAGGGGAGCATTTAAAATGTTCAAGTTTTCCTTTCAATATTTGTTATTGATTTTTTTTTATTTCATTTCAGTTCATGAAAATTATTATAGTTTTCGTTTTAGTTTACAGTAACAACGTTAGATGATCAAGATCAAATGATGATGTAGTATACTACTGCTGAAATGTTCGTTTATTTAATGTCATTTGTTTGTTTGTTTTTTGTTTTTATTAGTATGTAGCATTTAGGCATACTGCCATTTTGTTCTAGGAAGTAGTTTTCAATTTTTTCTTCTCATTGCTGTTAATCTACACTGGATTATGTACCTTCAGATAATCCTGGGATATTGGATTGAAACGGTTATTATTGTTAACAAACATTTTGTTAATTAAAATAAAGCTGAAATGAAATAAATACAAATATCGGATGTTTAATGAAGCATTGAAAATTCCCGCATATATAAAATGGAACAAACTATATGTGAAACAAAAACTAAAACTGAAAAAATGTAATTAAATTTAAAAAAATGACAAAAGCACAAAAAAAATGTAACTTACATTTTTTTTTTTAAATCTGATTTTTTTTCTATTACTCAGGCTATGCCCATAATTAAATCAGATATATTTGAAAACAGTGTTTTTGTCTCAAACCGCTCTGCATTCTGCTGTGCTTTCCCATTCTTTCTTCACATTGCTGTTAATCTGGTGGCAATTCAGTATGTTTATCCTCACCTCAAGATAGTCGAAGTTGCAGGAAGGATGATTTTCCACATCAAAACTGGTGAAGAACAGAGAGATGGCGCTGTTCTGAGGGGCCTGCAGTACGACGCTGCATTCAAGACTATGAGGGTATATGTCAGGCCAGCCTGGGCTCTTCAGGTAACCGTATTCCTGTTCATACACCCTGCTGCAGCCTGCAGATACGTAATGTTCAGACATAATATAACCACACCAGCAAGAGTAAAACACTTCTAGTAATCATAGGGAAAGGACTCACCTGCCACCTGATATGTGAGGCTGAATCCGTCGCCAGTCATGAAGAGGTCTGATTTGAAGGTGATGTGCATGGTGCGGCCATAACTGTAGAAGTCTGGCACACGTGAGTCAGTGCCCCCGCCCTTATGGCCTAGGGGGGGGTTCACCCTCTCTGCGCGCCCACATTCCCCCCCCCCCCTGGTCCAGGCCATTCTGGTTGCCCCCTCCCCTCTTGCCAGTTTCCCGTGCCGCTCGCACCCTTCTTCACTGCCTATGGAGCTGTCTGCTCAATGCGTGGACAGCTAGACTAGTCGCCCACCTCTTGTTTCACCTAAGCTGCCCTCGTCCTCTCCCACTTCCTCATCCTCCCCACCCATTCCTTGTCTATGTTCTCCTTTTTTTCCCCCTCTTTTTCCCTGCCTCTTTGAGCTCACCGTGCCACTCCCCTCGAGTCGGCGGGGGAACATGCATATGCCTGTTTGCCCTGTTTCGTGTTATTTACCGAACCCAAATAATAGGCGTCTTTATCCAACTAATTTTCTTCTGACGGGTTTACTGTCTGTGTCCCCCTGCTTTGTCTGCCATCCCGTGTCAATTTGGGACCCGAGGATTGTTCTTATTGTTACCTACCCCCCTATTCCCACCCTTTTTGTTCATTACCATCACGATGCAATAATCTATGTTCCGCTGCCGCCTTGCAATTCCTACCTGCACGACATGCGACCCTCGGCCCAAACTCCCCTGCCGGCACCCCAAAAGCACAAATCCTAATAAAAATGCAAACGCACAGACCACTTCCGCATTACATTTAAATAAATATTACATGTCAAATAAAAAATAACATTAAAAACTTAACAATTAAATCGGATAGATTTGAAAACTGTGTTTTCATCTAAATACGCTCTCCAAATGTATCCACATTTTCAAATTTATCCACTTAGCATTTTCAAATTTATCCATTTGGCAAAGCGTCTTCAAAAAGCTCTCATTTTGTTGGACTAGATCATTGTCTCATTGTAAATAGATAAAAAGATGTGGACTAGCCTACCAAAATGATCAGCCATTGTGACCTGAGAGATTCTACATTGCTTGAGTTATTTGGTGAAGCTGTGGTCGGGCGATTGATTGAGTCTCACCACAGGGAAGTCTTTAAACTCCAGGAAGTTGCTGGTGCAGCTCTGGCTGGAGTCCAGATGAAACTGCTGAACAGAAACTTTCACCACCTCCTGAGAAGGAGCATCCAGCACCCAGCGGCAAGAGGCGAACGGCGGGTAGGCGTTTGGGTAATATGGGGATGTGATGGTCTGAGATGATCCTGTGGCATTAAATGCTCCACCACAAAGAGCTAAAGTATGGAAAAGCATTTTTGCATGAGTGATTCAAACCTGCAGTGATAAAAGCATCAGGACATAAAGTTTAATCTTACGGTCCACTGTGCTGTAGGTGGCAATGAAGCCACGGCGTTGAACAGTGCCGTCCGAGATGAAGTGCACGGTCAGGAAGTTACTGGCCGAGACGAAGGGGGCAGGTACTACATCTCCACAGAATGTGCCAACCAATGGATAACTAGCACTGTCACCATCATAGATCTGGAGATGGGTAAGATGTAAGTATAAAGATATAGAGTGTTCTGTGTTGGAAATGATGCAGCATTTTAATTTGTTATATTATATGTGACAGTTTTTACCTTGACATAATCATATCTGCAGAGGGTTCCAGTGGAGCCTTCGAGCTCAAAGGATGTGAATGTGAGGTTAATGCCTTTATTGGCCTCCACTGCAATGGTCCACATACAGTCCATACGTGGCTCGTACTGACCATTCATGTCAATATCAGGAGAACCAAACGTTCCGGTAGGGGAAGAAGACAAGTAACCGCCACAGCCTTGCTGAGGACCTGGAGCAAACCATGGATGAGGAGATAGAAAGAGAGAGTGAGAGAGATTTAAAACAACTGTAGGATGTGCTTTCAAGAAAACCACCTGCAAGAGGCAGTAGAGTCCACAAAGTGACCAAACAATGTGAGTTTTTGTCTTTTTGTCTTAGATTTAAAGCCTATCGAAGAAGTTGTCCAAATGAACTATTACCAGATTTATTTCAAATAATAAAAAGCAGATTAAATGTACTCATCTTGTTCTCAAGGCGTACGCATTTTTGTCCAAACAAATATTCTTTGAATAAGAACGTCCTTCTGCATGATAACATGTCTCTGACTAAAAGTAAAACTAAGCTAAAACTAAAAACTAACATGTAAGATAATAGTTATGCGTTAATATTAAATAATGTATCATATTTGTTCATATATATATATATATATATAGATATATATATATATATATAAACAGTTAAGTATTATTATTTAACGAGCATTTTTAATGAGTGTTTTTGTTTGAGATTTATAGTTAAATTAGAAGTGAATAGTCATTGATGTAAATTATAATTAAATAAAACAATAGTATAATTTAATTATATATAATTAAATATAATATTAATATGATTACATTGTCAAAAATTAAATTAAGCATTATAAGAAGTAAAGAAATAGTTATATATATTAAGCTTAATTTTTATTATATTACAATATAAATGAATTAAGATTATAAAAGGTAATAAAATTAAGATTACACTTAAAAGGAATAATCCAGTTAATATATAGTTTAAAAAATTTATTACTGTAAATAAATTCAGATAATTCTAAGTCAATAAATGAATTAGAATGTATATGATATATATATATATATATCTATAATAGCGATATATATATATATATAATATATCTATTGTGTGTGTGTGTGTATGTGTGTGTGTGTGTGTGTGGGTGGTCTGTGACTAAAAGTAAAAATTTACTAAACTAAAAACTACATGCAAGTCATATTAGAGGACAGTTAAATATAGACTAATACATATTTGGAAAACTATTATATAGTATTATAAACATTTATTTACTTTATAAAGTAAATAAATTGAAAGTTACTATTATTAAAGTAAACACATATTTTTATTATATTTATTATTTGTAAGTTAAGATTATATTAGTTCATAAAAGTACACTTAAAATAAAGTTAATATAATATCGTTTTTAAATAACAATTAATTAATGGAAAATAAATTAAATAATGCAATGAATCATTACATGTAATCAATAAATGAATTAAATGTATATAACTAAAAATACTGCGTTTATGTGCATATAAATTGTAGGACACTACAAAAGAATTAGGAGAACTTTAGTGGCTCTTCGACAGCACTGGCCAATAAAGACTTATGTCTTGTTTTCGGTCAGGGTGAAGGAGCAGACTCTTGTGGTCTGAATGAGTTGTGCTGTTCTCAAAGAACAACAGTGGCGCTTGTAGGATGGGGTGGTTCACTCAATACCCCCAGAGACGAGCTACAAAAGTGTTTACAACTCAGATCTTAAAGAGCCTGGTCATCCTGAAGTGACTGGTGCATCAGACGCTTTAAAGCACAAAGCTGTTACAAAGAGCACTGTTTATGACCCCTGAAGACTTTGTTCAGTCCTCAATGAGATCTTTGTCTTTGTGATTCACTATGAAATCCTCCACCCATTGTTCACACTATTCCAAAATGAGAACCATAAAGGAACAAGGTCAAAGTATCACACATCTTGATCTGTGAGCAACAAGTCAGTTACAGTCTTTTGAATCAGATGATGAAAAAAAGGGAGAAGAATCATTTTTGGTTCCCCAAAGAACCTTTCAGTGAACAGTTCTTAAAGGAACCATTTAAAATTCTAATTCTTCAAAAAATTAAAGAACCATTTTTCCACTATAAAGAACATTTTGTGGAATGGAAAGGTTCCATAAATGTCAAAGTTTCTTCATGGAACCAAACAGACCAATAAGGAGGCTGCAAGGAGGCTCATTGCTGATGTATGAAATGGAGAAACACTACCTAAAGTCTCACTGTAGGTTGCTCTCCAACCCTCTGCAGCAACCGACGAGTCTGTAACAAACTCGAGAAACAAATGCTTGGATGAAGATCTGAGGTTGGGCGGTAGTTCACGTCCACAGAACTTCCCCACTAGTGGGGCCAGAGTGTTCTCTCCATCATACACCGCCACATAGTCATAGCGGCAGGTCGAGGAGGCTTCAAGACTGAAAGAGTTGAACCTATCGGACAGGAAAAAATACATACCGTTGATGATTACTATGAAAATATTGCAGAACAATCTAGTTTCTCAGAAAGTGATACCACTAATGGGAGAGGGGGGTTTCCCTGAAAGAAAGCCTCTAGGGACCAATTTACGGGTGAAGGGTTTCCTGTCTGGCATCAATACAAGATCTCAGTGGGGTTTACTGAACAAAGAGAAAGACAGATGATCAATACAAGAATGCTTTTCTCTCTGGTGGAACATAGCGGGCATGATGGATGCCTAGCAGGATTCAAGCTGTAAGGATTTTTACTTTTATTGTTGTTCTAATTTGGATCTGTGTAGACCAAAGAGAATGTGGTTGAGGATGAGGGTCCGTAAAGAAATGGTAGGTACGAAAGTTAAAAAATTTGTAGAACATGAGACTTAGCAATCGATTTTTATATGGTTTTATAATGTCAAAACTTGCCCTAAGACATTTCCTTGATTATGTATCGGCATTTATTAAAGGGATAGTTGATCCAAAAATGAAAATTCTGTCATTAATTACTAGGCGGAGCGGGGGGACCTCTGTTGCTCCAACCCAAGACCTTCATTCATCGTTAAAACACAAATTCAGATTTTTTTTATGAAATCCGAGAGCTTACCCTGCATAGACAGCAATGTAACTACCACGTTCAAGGCCCAGAAAGGTAGTAAGGACATTGTTAAAATAGTCCATGTGACATCAGTGGTTCAGCCTTAATTTTATGAAGCATGCGTCATGGTACTCTTGTGAATGCGCGCCAGAGACTGACACAGAAGAGAAGCATTGTTGCATAAAGTTGTTATTTTTTGGGGGGGTTTTTAGCACAAAAAGTACTCTCATAGCTTCACAAAATTTATGACATTTAACGATGTCCTTACTACCTTTCTAGGCCTTGAACTTGGTAGTTACGTTGCTGTCTATGCAGGGCCAGAAAGCTCTCGGATTTCACCACAAACATCTTAATTTGTGTTCTGAAGATAAATGAAGGTCTTACAGGTTTGGAACGACATGATGGTGGGTAATTATTGACAGAATTTTCATTTTTGGATGAACTATCCCTTAAAAGTTTTTAATGACCATTTTCGATCCTTAGAATGTGAATTGTAAATTTGTGAATTGGGACCAAGTTTTGAGTTCTGAAACTTACAAAATGTTTTTGTGTCTATGACAATATATTTTCAAAACCTAAATAAAATGATTCCTAATGATATGACTTCTTCAAATCACTTGGATCAAACTCACTTGAGATCAATGACACGGTTGTCACGAACATATATGTAGTATGTGCAGTTGATGTTGTGATGGTAGTTGGTGATAGAATGAGATGGACTGCTGATTGTCCCAGAAGTACCATTAAACACACCACCGCATGCTGTTAAAAACACATGAACACACATATCGATATACAGATGTACAGTAACATATACACAGTAATCATATAAACCAACATGTAGGGATGTAATTCATAGGAAAAGCCCTAAATGTATTTAAATGTGCTTGAGGCTGACAGCTATTCTTTGAGAAATTTGGGCTGTCTTCCCATAGAGCACCAAGTCAAATAGTACTTGACTGTGCATTTCTATTGTGCACCATTTACAGTGAATGAGTTTGTTTGTGGAAGTAACAGTGGAATCTGTTGCAAATGGAATTCTCTTGCATATTTGCATATTCTCCCAAATCCCCTTATATTGTTTGAAAAGTGCAGCGTCCTCTCATTCCAGATTCTGCTCATTCCACATTTCTGGGCTCAGTGAATCAGATGATAAACAACCCAAACTTACTCTAGCACACATTTACACTGAAGCCAAACCTCCTTCTAAGCCACATCCTTTATCACCACATAATATAGTATACAGAGAACCAAAAAGTATTGCATTAAATGTACAGTTTGTTTTGTGGTTGAGGCTTACGTATGGTTCTGTATTCTGCCAGGAAGCCATTGTCATGGATGATAGAATCAGAGTAGAAGTTGATGAGCATTGGTCCAAATGTGGTGAAGACGCCTGGAATGGTATTTCCACAAAGAGTAGCCAAGGGAACACCACTGGTGGTGATGCCACTATAGATCTTTACACCATCATAGACACATGTGGAGTGTGCTAGAGGAGATGGAAATGCATGATTATTCACTTTACAGAACTGCTGTTATCCTTTGAGTTATTTTTAGATTTCTTATATCAAGATGTATGAAACAATTAGTGATTTTTGGCATACCCTCTAACTGGAAACTTTTAAAAGTAAGCACAATCACGGTCTGATCTCCAGCATCAATAATGTAATTACAGTTGGAGCCTCCCGGGTAGTGATCTGGGTAGTTTGGAGACACGACACGGCCAGTTGAGGCTGTGAAATTGGCCCCACAACCTAAAAGATGATATGAAATAGAGACATTACATTATTTGAATTTTTTGACAGGGACTGAAACCTGTTACATACTATACATATGATACATACTAGTGTAGAATGCAGCAGAGAAGCCTTTGCCAGGTGTATCTGAGGACTGGAAACGAGCCGTAATAACATTTCGGGGGGCAATGACTGCAGCTGGGGCTGTAGTGCCACAACCAGTGGCCAAGAGATTCTCATCATTCTGTACATTGTCAGCCCACACCTGTCAGATAAATATAGACAGAATATGAAAAATCAATCACCAGATCCCAAAAATGCAACATCAGGGAATGGTCATCTGTTTACCTTGATGTAACTGTTTTGACACTGTCCACTTGAGTCTGGAATCTGGAAGTCACTGGCAAAGCCCATCTCTAGATGGTTTCCATCATGGGCGATGATGGTCCAGGAACATTCAGTATTGGCTGGGAAATTCTGAGGATAATTGGGAGATTTGATGGTGCCTGTATCAGCATGGATAATTCCTCCACATCCTGAAGAAGCGAAAGAAATTTCAGAAAAAAAAGTAACTTAATCTGTAAAACGCCTACAGAAAGTAGACAGGATCTTAGATCATGATATATATATATATATATATATATCTATATATGTTATATATATATGTTATATATATATCTATACCTGATGAGTCCATTGACCAGGTGGCAGTAAATCCTCCTCTGGACACTGTATGATCAGCAAGGAACACCACAACTAATTTGTTGGAGCCTGATTGGATAGTTCCTGGAGAGTTGTGGCCACAGTATTGACCAATAACTGGGGATCCTGGTGAGGCTCCATTGAAGATAGTCACTGAATCCCAGGTGCACTGGCTGTGTTCCTCCACTTCAAAGTATGTAAAAGTGAGCTAGAATATATGGAAATTAAGTGACATTAATGATGAACTTCATTGTTAAGGTTGAAAGAAAACAGTAAAAAAACAACTGACCCAAGAAGCAGTCTTGACTTACAATGATAGTGTGGCCCACCGGAGCTTCGAGAAACCAAGTACAGCGGCTCGGGTTGGGGTAGATATTGGGATATCCAGGGCTAGAGATGGCACCTCCCTCTCCACTTTGTGACCCTCCACATTCTGTGTAAAATCATAGTTAGTTGAGCTCATGCAGAATTTTAAAAAGCAGAGATCCCTCTGTTTAAGTGGAACCAACTGAACGATGGTACCTGAAAAGTAATACGTGGCTTTGAAGCCCAGGTCACCCACAGCCTCATCGGACAGGAAGTGAACCCAGAGTTCAGGGGTGGACACTACTATGGGGATCGTAGGAGGGGATTGACCACATAAATGAGCCAAAAGCTCTCCATTCATATCTCCTGAATACGAGAAACAGATAAAACATGCCATAATTGTTTGCTTAACAGCAACAGCTTTAAAGTAAATGGTACATTGGATGGTGTACATAGTGTTATGTCTCTCTTTCTGCAATTGGAAACTCTTACCCAGTCTGAACTCCAAGTAGTCCCACTCGCAGGTTTGGTGATGCTCTAGATGGAGCTCATCTATTATAACCACAATGGAAGAATTCATATGATGTGGGTTCTGGATCAGCCATTCACAGTTCAGGTTGTTGCTGTAGTTTCCATTGCCAAAGTCAGGCGAGGTGAAGTTTCCAGGTTGACTGAGTATTCCACCACACACTACCAAAAGGACAAAGATTCACCAATCAAATCAGGAGACAAAAATAAGCAAAAAATATACACTAAACTCAGAGGTCTTCTATCTCACCTGCTGCCTCTTCTGAAGAGTAATCTGCCGTGAATCCACCATTAGACACAGATGAATCAGTGCTGAAAATTACAAGCATAGTATTCCCAGAAGATTTCAACTGGGTACCAGCAGGGACTGTCCCACATAACCGACCCAAATGTGGGGCACTGGGTGTCAGACCATTGATAACCTACCAACCCAAGAGTCAAAACAGCAAGTCAGTGATAAAGCACTGAATTTAACAATATTCAGAGAAAGCAATACATAGTTTAAATGCCCAACTTTTTGATATCTCTAAAACATACAGATGACCTTACCTCCACATAGTCAAACATACAGGTGCCATGCTCCTCCAGCCTCAGGTCATTGATCGTAAGAGTGACCCTACGACCGGGAGGAACAGTGATTCTCCAGCGGCATACTCGGCTGTGAGGGTAAAGATTGGGGTAGTTGGGAGATGATATGGTTCCAAATGGTGCGTTCAGATCCCCTCCACATTCTGTAAGAGCAACAATATCATCTTATTATCAGTTACCCAAGGAACTGCTTCATAACCAACAGCATAACTATGTAAGTAATCATGTAGCAAATGTATTATCTAAAATAACTAGTCATGAGCTTTTTGCACTGGACTATATGACCCTAACTGAACACTGTAAAGACACTTGCCTTCAACGCTGGCTTCAAACAATAAACTAAACCCTGCAGCATTCCCGCTGCCATCACTGACAAACTTTACATAGGCAAAACTGTCTCCAGTGTCCAGGGGGGTTGGAACGCTGTTTCCACAGTGTTTCCCCAGCAGGCGACCTGGTAAGTAAGAAAAGGTTAGCTTACTATCCTTAACATTCAGAAAGACTCTCAACTCTCTTTTGTGTAAGGAGGATCCAAACCTGAAGCATTGTATTCACGTATCTCCACATAGTCATTGTTACAATTGGAGGAGCTCTGCAGGTCAAGGGCAGTGTAGGTGAAGGTCAGATAGTGTCCAGTGGGACCTTCCAAGTACCATTCACAGTTAGAGTTGTCTGGATAATTTGAGTCTGGATAACCGGGGCTTCTGATGATACCACTCTGACCAATGTAGGTACCTCCACATGTAGCTAAGAAGGGAAAGGATACTCTTTAAACCATTGAGATCAACCATAGATGGTTGGAATGTCTTGGGGATTCAAAATGGATTACCAATGGAGTACTTGGCTTTGAAACCAATATGTGTGACGCTGCCATCAGTTCTGAATCGTATATACATGGTGGTGCCGGATGAATGCTGTGTGGATGGGCGGGTGTTGCCACAAAGTCTGCCCATCAAAACAGCATCTGATGTGGGACCATCACGGATCTCAAGGTAATCATACATACATCTAGGACAGAAGATTGTGATTACATTTAATGGTCAAACGGTTACATGTACCAAAAATAAGCAATTTGATTCTTCTAAATATACCCAGTATGAGCCTCAATGTAGAACTCATCCTCAAAGTCAAGCTGTACAGCCTCTCCGTTGGGTACAGTGATTATCCATACACAGTCAATATTTTGGGGGTAGTTTGATGGATAGTTAGGAGACGTGATGTATCCTGGTGGATCTCCATCATTAAGCTCAATGAGACCACCACAAGCTGGAGACAAGCACAGAGATTTACTCTTATTATTTTATATTAGTTTTTTTAATAATCAAATTAATCTAACATTTCTGGAATATTAGCTAGAAGTATTCACCTGAACTGTGGGCCTCAAATACCAATTTGAAGCCACTCGCCTCATTAGAGCCATCAGAGACAAAGTGGGCATAGAGGCTATTGTCTGTGGTTTGAAATGTGGATGGAGCACTGGACCCACAGAGGCGTCCTGATAGAGTTGGTGAGTTGCCATCAGGTCCATTACGTAACTAAAACAAAATAATCAAACTATGATGGTCTTTTCCTTCATACGCTAAAGTACAATTTGCATGATGTACAGTCTCTGTTTCTATAGTCACTCACCTCCAAGTAGTCACCTGAGCTGCAGTGATCGCCATAACCCTGTATTTGGAAAGGACTTTGGAAGGTTACAGACACTCTAAACCCTGAGGTGACCATTACTTGCCAGTTGCAATTCATGTTGGGCTTGTAGTTCTGTGGATATTGAGGAGAACTTAGGACCCCTCTGTCTGTATGGAGGAATCCACCACAACCTGATGGAGAAGACAAAAAAATATCTCAAACTTAGTTCACAACATCATCATGACAAGAATTTGACTCATGGACTTGTTGTTCACCTCTGGAAAAGGTGGCATTAAAGCCCCTGCCATTAATGCTGCCATCAGAAGTGAATCGAAGGAACATGGCATCACCATTAGAGTGCAGAGAGCCAGGCAGCTCCCGCCCACAAACCTTTGCAATCAGTGGAGACAAGTTGGTGTCACCTTAAAAAAAAACATACCTTATATTAAGTCATGAAAGTCAGTTTTGAGTTGGGATTTATGTTGAAGTCACTTCATATGACAAAACCTACCATCCCTGATGGATAGACTGTCATGGAGACACGAAACCTCATCTTCCATGTCCAGAGAAAGCAGATTAAACTCAACGATCGAATTTGGAGACCGGATCACCCATGAACAGTCAAGGTTATGCTGATACAGCTCGGGCCAACCAGGAGAGAATAAGAACTGGGGATTGTCTCCTGTCATCAATGTTCCTCCACATGCTCCTGAAAAGACAAAAAAATAGCAAGCGATTGTGAAATGAGACCAAGCAGCAATGTTTTTCGATTTTGAGCAAGATCTGAGAGGCAGATTTCTTAGGGAACTAACCTGGCTGTATAGTTGGCAAAGGACCGGAGCCCTGAACAGCAGTCCACTCAACCAGGAAGCCTTTTCCTCCAATCACATTGTCAGATTTAAATTCAAGCGTTATAGTGCTGCCTGAACTTCTTACTGGGTTGGGCAGAGTCAGGCCGCAGAACTCACCCATAAGTAAAGCACTGGTGCTGGGACCATCATATATCTAGGGAAGGGAAGCATTGATTTTCAACCTCATCTACATCATATGCCTGCCTGCATACACTTATTTTCTGTTAAACCATTATGGCATTTTAAACAAGAGTGCAGACCTTGAGCTTGTCATAATAACAACTGAATAGGTCCTCTATGTCGATGTCCAGGAATTGAATCTGGATGTGGGAATCTGAGTCCACTGTGACAGTCCAGCGGTAGTCTGCATTGTTTGGGTAGGTGCGTGGGTAAAGCGGGGAGGCTATCTGTCCCGAGCTGCCCGTGATGTCATTTCCATACACTGAAGATGCAGAAAAAGAGTAAAGATATTCCCATGTAAGATTTTCTAACTTCAGGAGGTTTTAACCAGCAAGACTTCCAAGGTTTTTGGTGAACAGAATGACTATTCAGACCCAGGAAACCAGCATTAACCAACATAACCACTCAGGAATAGAATGGAAATACAGGCTAGTCTTAGTTGGTCTTTTCAGTAGGGTCCACATAAAAAAGAAAACGGTAATCTATCGCTCTGACTTACAGTGGGAGAATACTGCTCTAAATCCAGCTCCGCTGACTGAGGAGTCGGAGACAAACTTGATCCAAAGAATGTGGCCCATTATAGAGGTGTAGTTGGAAGGAAGGGAATCACCACAGAAACGACCAACCAGAGTACCAGTGGAATGTCCTTCACGAACCTCTAGGTAGTCACTACTGCAGTCTGAACTTTGTTGCAACTGAAACATTCTGCATCACAGAAAGTACAGCATTGCTGGTTTTGATGAATCCACTACATTTGTGAGATTAATGTAACATCCTTATTTGCTTACATGAAGGACAGTTGTAGACGGTTCCCAGGGGAACTGGTGATGGTCCATACACACTCCACATTAGGTGGGTATACATCAGGATAGTTCGGACTGTTAAAAGCACCTGACTCCATATACAGATGCCCCCCACAGCCTGGAAAAACAGGTAACTAAATAGTGTTATACTGCAACCTAACTTAGGTGGAAAATTCATATGTATTTTGAAATAAATACTAAAATCTAACCTGAGGTTGAGGCCATGTAGGTTGCCCTAAAACCTTTCCTCCCTACTGAAGCATCTGATATGAAGTTTACAACCAGGGCATTGCTGAATGAAGTGACTGGGTGTGGCAACTCATTCCCACAGTAACGACCTGGAAAAAGGTTACTAGTTATTACTAACCATAACTGCATCAGTATTTTCTGAAAAATTCAACAAAATGTGATAAAATGCCAAAACCTAGATCTAATGCCTGATGTATACACGCATATATAGGTGATATCCTATTGTAATCAGAGTATGTCTTTGACGTTTCCTCAAGGAAGAGATTTTATCTTTACCAACAGATGGGGCTTGGTAATTGTCTCCATCCAGGACCTCCACACGATCATGAGAGCAGTTACTATTCACCATCTCAACCTCAAAGTCAGTGAAGGACAAAGTCACATGATTGACTGAAAGAAATATAAGATAGTAGAGATCAGAGAATAAGGCAAGTAGTTTAAAGTACAAAAAGCATTGGTTTTGACTTTGAGATTATGGATGCCAAGTATGACCAGTGGACTTACATGGCTCCTGTGTCTGTATGATCCAACTACAGTTCTGATTGGGTGGGTAAGAATATGGATAACGAGGAGATGCAATCTCACCACCCACATCATCAGCTGCTATAGTGGATCCACATGCTGGAAATCAATGAGTAATCAATGAGGTTTAACAATGAAACAAACCATGACAAATTCACAAAACAAAGACTGCACTCACCTTCTGAGAACTGGGCACTAAAGCCTTTACGGTTCTGACTGTGATCTGACCTGAAGCGAACATAGATGACGTTCCTTGTGGACGTAATGGGAGAAGGTCTGGAGACTCCACAAAATTTACCCAGGAGTGGAGAAGACTCATGGTGACCATCATGGATCTAGAGAGTAGAAGTTTGTCCATAAACTGGTTTAAACTGTGATATCGGTCTGTAATATCATGAAATCACAAATGTTGCCAACGTGAGCATTAAATTCATCATGTGCACACAGAAAGGTCAGCTACTCACAGCCACGTAATCAAAACTGCATGAGCTGTGACTTTCGAGATCCAGATCAGTGAAGTTGAAGAAGACTCGATGGCCTACGTCCACTGTGATGACCCAGGAACAATCCACATTGTCAGGATAGTTGCTGGGATACTGTGGAGAGTGGATCTCTCCATTGGGGGCTGTGACGATCCCTCCACATCCTGCATTTTCAAAGGAAATATTTTAAGAAGCTGATTAGCAAAGTCTCCAAAATAATGGCATATATAGTGGCATAGTGATGAATTTTCATAATTGACAGTTGACTAACCTCCAGGAACTTCTACCCAGGTTGCGTTGAAGCCTCTGCCACTCAAGACGGCATCAGATGTGAATCGAACGGTGACAGTGTTACCTGTGCTGGCCACCTGCAGAGGGTTACTGGGAGGGCGTGTGGTGCAGAGCTGGGCCAATCGTGGGGAGGAGAGGTCAGGCCCTCCGTACACCTGGATAAAGATCAAAGTTGAAGCGATACTTACAGACTAGCTTTTTTGAAGACCAGGATCATTTCAAAATGTGTCACTATTACATAAAAAAAACAAAAATCAAACCAGGACTTCAAATGATACTAGCGCTTTTCTTAGACCTAGCTTGACTGTTGATATCATGCCTTTTAACCAACTAGTCCCAAAGATAAATGTAATTCTATTAGTAGTGGACATTTTCCACCAAGTTTGACTACCAGAAAGTGTGAAAATATCAAGTTTGATTGAAATTTTGAACAGTAGCATACATCAACTGTTTTACATTGTGAAATGTTTTGCAAAAACAGTGTGCTTGTGCTATCTCTCTTTAAGATGAATAACCCTTTCTTTTAATTTATCTCTTATGTGTCCAAATATTGCACATTTCATTTAGTCTCTGTTGTCTTATTTACTCTACAGTATGTAATGAGAAAGCAAGCATGGCATGTAATAAACCATCAGTGCTGGGTAGATTACTAACAAATTGTAGTCTGTTACTGATTCCAAATTACATGACAAAAATTGTAGTTAGTAACTTAATCCATTACATTACACATTTTAGGTAATATAATCAGACTACTTTTTGATTACTTTTAACCTAACTCGTTTATCATTTCTACCCGTTTATAAAATATAATAATATTGTACCATACTGTAATCAATCAAATACAAGTAATCAGTAAAAAAGTAACTGTAGTCTGGTTACAAGTATTTTAAAAATGTAATCTAATCTAATCTAATTACAAGTACTGTAGCTACTTAATTTTTGGAATCTAATTACATAATCAAGATTACATGTAATCAGTTACTACCCAGCTCTGTAAACCATAGGCCACTAAAATTAATGCCATTTTAAAACAATATCTGGTTTTGGTCTGGCATCTGTGTGGCACAGAAACTGTGTGTTTGTGTGCATGTGAGACTGTCTCTAAGCCCTCTCACTAAGCTCTGATTTCCAGTTAATTTCTGCCCTGTTGGCTCCATTCAGTGCTACAGTGGAGGTCAGCATTCCACAGGTCTACGCTACAAAACAAACACCCACAGAGCCCAGCAGATGCCAACGGGGCATGAGCAGGCACACACCCATATAAACACACACTTGAATTTTGATCTCATACTGCTTACACCTAACACATAACACTTATTAAAGGTAATAATTAAGAATAGATTTTGAGGAATACTTGCACACTTCTAACTGGGCAGTATGTACTGTATAATATTATTTAAAAAAAAAAAGCATGAAGTATGTAACAATAAGCTCAGTATACAGATTTAGGAAAAACAATGCTTAATATTGTTTCCAGTTCTTTCATCACACTGGGAATTGAGGGTAGTTGAGTGCACTGCATTGTGGGATACATTATCTCATGAAGTAGGCTCAGGTTGCAGATGTAATAGAGTGTATTCAATGCATACATATATTTTGCTTACTGTTTTTATTTATTCATTTATTCATACCTCCAGCTTGTCATAGTTGCAGTCAGGATGATATTCCACATCAAACTCAAGGATGGTGATGGAAATGCTACTTCCAGGGCTTGTTTGGATGTGCCAGATGCACTCACGGCTTGCTGGGTATTTGTCCGGATAGCCTGGGCTGGTGAAAGCACCAGTGGGCCCGAAGAGTTCCCCACCACAACCTACAGGGGGTAACAGTGAGGTACTTTGACTTTTTCTTCCCCTGTTTTTAATCAGGGATCCACATGAAAGTTCCAAACAGAAATTCTGATTCAAATGTAACTTTTGTATGAATACAAGGCGACCAAAAAGCACATTTTGGACATGTATCATGGTACTAATCAAAGTACCATGGTATTATCAATCATCTTATATAACTACATTATATTTTGTAAGTTTGGCATTACGTATATTTTGTAACTTGTTTAATGTCAATTCCTGTAAAGTGTGTATGTGTAAATGTGGTCAGGGATGCTGAAATGGGCAGATAGTTGCATTACAGTGTACAGACAGGAAAAACGCTTCACGTCAAGCTTATCAGAGGAAATATGAAGCCATATTGACCCTCACCGCAAGAAAGGCAGTAGCAACAAGACTAAAATGCGGTCAGTGTAATGTGATATTCACGAAAGATCGGTCAGAACGGATTCATTCTCTCCACCCCCACTGTCTTAATCAATAACATCAATCTCAACAGCGTCCACAGGTCTGTGAGAGGACAAAGGACGGGTGGAGTTACTTTTTAATTTTTAAAATGGATCAACTGGCTTGTAGCCATGAAATGCTTTGTTGAATTGAGGAATTTCTACAGCACCTGCATTATTTATCCGACAGTTTCATGTTTGAACTTTCTCTTATTATAGGGACATTTCTATCTCTTCCATCCTCGTGTCTTTTCCGATTGTTTTTATTCTTTGTTTGTCATTTTTTACAGCTGGAAAACAGTGCTGTGCATGTTACATAATAACATTACAGTGTTCATTCTCTACACATTGTGTCCATGGAAACCAAGACCATTTCCTTCCAAAAAATTACATCATCACAGACAGAGGTGCATGAATAATTAAAGGTTCAGAGCGTACGTCTCTCCCTCTCTTACTGTGATCCTGCTCTCTGTGCAAAAATAACAGTCCACACCATTCAGCAATGTTACTCGATGTCTCACAAGCACAAGGACAGAGAAACATACACACAAAACATCAGTTAGTGTGGGTTATCACACTAATAGATGGCTCACTATCTGACACATTTATGTCTTGGTGTTTCTTCTTTGATATACAAGTAAATGTAATATCTGTAATGAAATTAAATGGATTCTCTGTTTTACTGTGAACAGTTCATTTATGTTAGGTGTGACATAGTAAGAGTTAAACAGGTGTGTCTCTCAAGACAGAGAGCAAGGACAGAGCTTTATTAGTCTGTTCTCTCTAGAGGAGCGTGTAGCCTTGTTTTCCACATAGTCATTCTGGAACAGATTTTTGCTGGAAATAAGCTAATACATGTGCAGAAAATCCACTACAAATCCTAAAATTCTACAGCAACAGCAGTTGCTACATTTAATCTTTCCTTTCTTTCTTTGCTAGATTCATTCATCACTGGTAATCAGCTCTTTCCCTGCTGGCCAATCAAAGTGAAGCTTTCCTAAGTGATATTACTGCATTGCCCATTAGGATTGCTATTTCTCTTAGAGATTTAGAGACTACAGGTCACTGACTTCTGGCTGCCCAACAGTGACTCTGTATGTTATTTCCTTCTGTTCTGAGTAGCTCATCTGTCTTTCCACTGTTATACACATTTAGATGTTTCACACAATGCTTTGAGGCTGGCACAGGTCCTCAAAAACCTTTCCATGAATGTGGTACCTTCCATGAATACCCAACTTTCCATGAAGTCCCAAGAAGTTTAAGCTCTATTTTTGTACTTTATTCATGGAAAGCATAGGATCAGCTGTGTATTGCTGGATCTTACCATTCTGGTACCAGTCCATCTGAAAGCCTCTGTATGAGACAGACATGTCGGAGCGGAACACAATGTGGAGACTGGTACCGGTGGTGGTGCTGGCTGGAGGAGGCGTGTTCCCACAGAACGTACCAATCAGAGTAGCCTGATCATTTGGACCATCATAGAGCTAGACAGGAACAGAAAGTGAGATTAATTATACAATACTTTCTGGTCTTTACAGTAAAAGATAGTTCTGTCATGTTATATAATACATACTATAATAGATCGGTCATGACTTTATTTTAGCTAATTGCCAAGGGAATATTTTCATTTAGTTTAACATGAACCACTAAATAACTAAAACTGAAATAAAAATCAGGTAAAAACTATATTATGTAAGTTCGCTTTCACCATGGAATAAATAAAAAAGGTAATTGTGACTTTTTATATCTCGCAATTCTGACTTTATTTCATAGAATTGTGACTTTATTTCTCGTGGGGAAGTCGTGGCCTAATGGTTAGAGAGTCGGACTCATAACCCAAAGGTTGTGGGTTCGAGTCTTGTACCGGCAGGAATTGTAGGGGGGGAGTGAATGTACAGCGCTCTCTCCCACCTTCAATACCACGACTGAGGTGCCCTTGAGCAAGGCACCGAACCCCCAACTGCTCCCCGGGCGGCGCAGCATAAATGGCTGCCCACTGCTCCGGGTGTGTGTTCACTGCTGTGTGTGTGCACTTTGGATGGGTAAATGCAGAGCACTAATTCCGAGTATGGGTCACGTCACTTTCATTACGACCAACTACGAGTTTATATCCTGCAAATCTGACTTTTTTTCTCACAATTTTGAGTTTATTTTCCAATTCTGAAGAAGGACCTAGTAAATTTGGAAATTATCCAAAAATCCAGACTATATTTCTGGCATTGGTTGTGACACAAAAATGGACAATTACTTAAAATTGTCCAATTAATACATTTTGTTGAGAAAATGTACACAGCTGTCAAACCATATCAAAACCATTTACATATTGCTAAGTGCAGTGACTGATTGTGTAATGTCATAACCTTAACAAAATAACAAGAAAATAAAACAAATGGCGAAAACTTATTGAATTTGAAAACTGAAGTCAGATTAAAGTGTGAAATATTGTTTCTCCTGCAGTATGCCTCAAGAATCAGTGACCTTTCACAGGAAATACAACCAATGATATCACATCAGTAATTCAGACCATCTGTTCTACTGCCTTAGGAACAAAAGTGTGCTGTAATATTGTTGGCTTGTGCCCAAAATCTCACATTCCTTAAGGAAAAGGTCATCAGAGTCCAAAATATCCAACACAACTGTCTATGTATTTATCCAGCTGATGAATGCCTATCTATGGCATGAGGTTTATGAAAACAGAGCATAGCCTTTCTCAAGACTGCCTGAGGGAAAAGACAAAAACTCAACATCTCTACAAAAGGCCCCAATGATGTCATCACTGTTTGGATCGCCATGGTGATAAGTGAACGGAGAGGAACTCAAAGTACCCATTGTACATTTCAAAGACTCTGCCAGTAAATCACTGTAGTGTAACTGAATGACTTGGCCCTTCACGGAGAAATAATAAGATAATACAAGCTTGAAAAGACATGTAGATGGTCCTCGAGTCAGAAAAACCAACGTTCACAACCCATTTCAACATCTCAACGTGACATATTTCTGAGCAAACCAACATATTCGATGAGAAAATGGGCGGAGTTTGAGTCCATCCATCAGGAACTGATTGGATCATGAATAGTGGGCGTTCCATATCAGAATAAAGCCGAACTGAAAGCTAAAGGTCAAGTTCACCATCAAGAGCATCTCAATGCATCCTTTTCTTATTCACATCTATTGTTATTTCTCTAACCTTTTCAAGATTTCAGGCAGGAAGTAGCCTAAAACGATGCCTAAATAGGTAATTATAGGCTTATGGGTAATATAAACAT
Source organism: Sinocyclocheilus anophthalmus (assembly GCA_018155175.1). NCBI lineage: Eukaryota > Metazoa > Chordata > Actinopteri > Cypriniformes > Cyprinidae > Sinocyclocheilus > Sinocyclocheilus anophthalmus. Next base: position 761,558 of record JADLZN010000757.1, on the reverse strand, counting down.
CCTGTATGACCTTTCGTGATCTCAACCATTAAAGGAAAGACACTTCAGAGACATGCAAAATATGACCAGAAAGTCTATTAAAGAAAGCAGATATGGTCCATTTTAATTTCATGTAGACTTTCAGCAGCAAAATTGGGTACAGTTTAAGATGAGGCTTGACAAAGCATGTGCTGACCTTCACAAAGTCATAGGCACATCCAACGTGGTGCTCCACCTCAAAGGTTATAAAAGTGTAGTTGATGGTGTTGCCCATGGAGGCCTGGATGGTCCAGCTGCAGTCGGCACGAAATGGGTAATCATTGGGGAAGTTCAAGCTCTCAATCTTTCCCCGGCTCCGGTTGGCGATCAGCACGCCCTGGCAAACTACAGGAGAAAATCCAGTCTTGATTAACAACATGAGCTGGGAAGAATTATGTAACATCAAGAACTTTTGGGGAATATTTACACCAATTTTAAGGCAGGAATACATTAAAACTGGTGGCATCTTGCCATAATGGCTAAAGCTGGATTTGACCCTGCAGTAAAGTTTTAGAGTCTGGGAAACACACTGGCATGTGACCACTGACAGCCAAAGAAAAGGCAAAAGACTGAGAGAATGCACAAAAGAAGATAGATAGTGCTGCACTGAGCTCTAAACTGTGACATTTCACCTCCACAAACATAATTAAAACAAGACTAAAAAGCAGAGAGCCAAAACAAGTCAGTGTCCTCTGGGTGAACTCAACTGCCAAATACAAAAAAACGTACGATTTAAAACCACAGCATTGCAGTAATGTTTAATTATTCACTTACAAAAAAAGTACTATGTTATTCCCATGATTTTGGGAATACACCATGGTAATACCATGGTATTCTTTTTTTAAGTACCATTGAAATATCATGGAATACACTGCAAATATGGTTGTCTCACTCAGTATTTTTGTCTCGTTTTTCAGTACAAATTTCTTTCTTATAACTTTCAGATCTTTCAAATAACTTTCATAAATCAAGAGACAAAATGACACAAGATCATTAAAGGGATAGTTCACCCACAAATGTTTTAAAAAAATGAAAAATGTTTTCTTATGTTGAACATAAAAGAAGATATTTTGAAGAATGCTGGTAATCAAACTGTTGATGGTCCTTTCCCGAAAAAAAAAAAAACAAAAAAGATATGGTTCCCCATTGACTTCCATAGTATTTCTTATCCCCTACTGTGGAAGTCATTGGGGACCAATAACTGTTTGGTTCTTCAAAATATCTTCTTTTGTGTTCAACATAGAAATGATATGTATACAGCTTTGGAACGACATTTTTGGGTGAACTATTCCTTTATTTATTTATTTAAATCTTTTTTAAAAATCAAAGTATCAAAATTAAGTGAGTTTTTTCTTAAAAAAGGAAAAGATTCTGACGATGAAAAACAAAAAGTTCAATTAACATGCTCTTTTCTTTGCCTCATTATAGAATTTCGTCGTTGTGGGTTAGAGGGCATAAACTCAAATTTGAAATCATTTTCAGAAAACAAAATGAACCATTTTGGCTTCTCACAAATTCTTCTTGATTTAAGAATGTTTACTGTACTGTAGAACAAGACAAAATACTAAGTAACATTTTTTTTGCAGTGTATGAATATGTTCCATAGTAGAAATGTACAAAATTTACATCTGATACTATCTGTATACCATAAAACTACCACAATACTTTTTTTGTAAGAGTTTGAATCAAATGTAAATAAAAAAACTATATTTATACTAGTGCTGTCAAACGATTAATCGCGATTAATCACATCCAAAATAAATGTTTTTGTTTACATATTATATGTGTGTGTACTGTGTATATGTATTATTTATATATAAATACACACACATCTAGTATATATTTTGAAAATATTTACATATATATATTTAATCTTGTATAATTTATATTATTAATATAATATAAAAACGTAACATATATTCGGAAAAAAAAAAAAAATAGATACATGTAATGTGTGTATAATTTATATAATGGGATCAACAAATAAATATGCACAGTACGCACACATATATAATGTAAAGAAAAACTTTTATTTTGGAGGCGATTGATCACAATTAATCTTTCGGGGGGGGATGGTGACAGCACAGTAAATTTATACATCTTGTCGGTTTTCCCGGTTTGGCACTCAGGCTGGTTTGGTGCTGTAGTGCCTGTGCTAGAATCGCCGCCTTGTGGATGATGCTGTCTGTACGTAGCTTCACGTACATGTTGTCTCGGGAGGAGCTGATGGGAGGAGGAATCTGATTTCCACACAGTTTGGCCACCTCAGGAGAACTGGTGCTGTCGCCATCATACACCTGGTAAAACAAATACACATCAGGGAAAGATTCCAACTCAATATCTTTCAGTAGTGAACTCTACAATTGTGTAGTAAATCGTCTAATTCGATGCTATCTGACCGCCAAATAGTCGTAGTAGCAGTTGATGCTGTTCTCCAGGTGAAAGTCTCCAAAGCTGAGCTCCACTGTGCTTCCTGCACTGGTTTTGATGTGCCAGTAGCATTCGGCGTTGGCGTGATACGGCAGGGGGTAGTTGGGAGAGGAGAAACCTCCCACACTTGTTGTCAACGTCCCACCGCAACCTATAACAGAGACACATGGTAAGTCTGAGATGGTGTAATATAGTCCACTGACCTTCTTATGCAAAATGGAATGCAAACTCCAATCAAATTGGCATGAGATTTCTGGGACTCTGGGTTTTAACCGGTCCTCTGGGAAACAATATTGTGTGTATATGCTAGCAGGTTGATATTAGCGCTCGATATGAGCAATTCTGAGGAACAAATATTTGCTGGTTTGCACGGTTTGTCCCATTTATTATTGTAAAGACATTTAGATTTTTGTCTTAGGCTCTTAATAGCAACTAATCTATGCAGGCAAGACTTTATCATACTTCTGGAATAAAAAAAAAAAAAAAAAAAAAAAGGTGTTGTTCTAACATTTAAACTATTGTTTTCTTTATAAAAAATAAAGTTGAAATAAAATAAAATGTAAATATTACTAATACAAACAAGAACAATTGTTGCTTTGGCAACTAACGAAATAAGTTTAAGCTGAGCCCTAAAATTGCTATAAAAAAACTATAAATTAAAATAAGATAATATTATTACATTTTAAATAACTCAAGTCAATATAATGCAGACAAACATAGCATCCCACATAAATAAAGCCTAAACAGAATCATTACAAAAAGTCATGAAATGGAAAAAGGCAGCTGAGCAAAATTACTAAATATTAAAATTAATTTTCTTTGTTGGAAATACATCTGACAATAAATAGATATAAATATTAGACTAAAGTCTTCCAACTTATAAAACCCAACAAAAATGGAATGTTTGGGGCCAATTCAACTATTGAAATGAAATAAATATAGTTTAATTAGAAGTACTACTCTAATAAAACAATCAAAATTATAATTCATATACAGTATATAAATTTATTATAGAGTATAAAACAAAGTATTAAAGCAAATATTTGAAATGAAGTAATAAAAAGTTAAAAGTAAAATAAAAAAAATGAAGAAAAAAAGAAAAGATCACTGATTTGGATATAGAAATTATGATCACAAAGTCTACAGTCCAAATTACGTATCTGCCCGAAAACAGCAAAAAAAAAATTATTCAAATCGCAGTTGGTCATTTAAATGACAGTCAGACACGTGGGCAGTTCTACTCCTGACTTCATGTCAACAGTCTGGCTGATATTCATCTGATTCAATACACAAGTACACAACAGGAAATGCATACCTGTCTGTGTGCCATCCCAGTGGGCTTTCAATCCCCTGTAGGTGAGTGAGTGGTCAGATCTGAACTTCAGCCACAGTCTGTTGCTATGTGACACTATTATGGGTGGACCATTTGTTCCGCAATATTTACCAATCAGGGGGGATGTTTCATAGCCTCCATCTCTGTAAAAGAAAGGAAAGTGTTTGAAAACCAAAAAGTGACCAAATCAATGACCCAAGATGCTGGAAAAGTTCCTCACCTGATCTCTAAATAGTCAAAACCACAGGAACTGAACCCCTCCAGCTCAAAATCTGTGACATTCAGCATGATCTGCAAACAATGTTTTTGACAGACTTCCACTATGATTTTATATAGCACACACTCTCCCCGCCACTTCCATGTCCCCTCGTACACACACACCAAACGCCCGCTTGTTGTGGTTATGTCAGGTAGTTTGGTTTGAGCTGTAGTATCCCCCGCCCCCCCCCCCCCCCCTGGCCCGAGTCCCCCGTTGGGTCCCCCCCCCTCCTCCCCCCCCGGTGGGTGACCTAAACACCTCACTGCAATCTGCATAGACAAAGCATGAGATATGAGACAACATTTTGTTCCTTTGTATATCTCTACATACAGTGAAATCACAATAAAGCTCACTACTTTCACTGACTGACTGAAAAAAGGTCATCTTTTAAAAAACAAACCCAAAGCTTCACTATGAGAGCCTGTTACTTTGCACTTTCAAATTCATACATGGCTTTTTCAAATTGGATTTTCATATCCAATTACTACCCAATTATCTGCAAATAAAAAATATATACCTGGTGCTTTGCATTGATGGAGACATAATCAGCAGAAAAGCCTTCCGCAGACAGACTGGAGTCAGAGACCAGCAGGATGGTCATCAGACTATCTGTGCTGGTTAGAGATGGAGGAACGGAGCGCCCACAGAACCTGTGCACAAAATAACCAACATTTTCCAACATATTCATTTACAAATCTTTCAATTAAAGGACGTCCTGTTCTGTGGGCCTAAATCGCAAACGCGTCTTGTGGTGTTTAAAAAAAACCTAACAAGAACATACCCCTGTCCTTCATACGGAGTGCCTGCAGGTCAGCCGCTTCTGTGGTTGCTGTGCCATTATCCGTAGACATTCCACATAAGTGCGTATCGTTTATCCCGCCCAACAATTCCGCAGTTGGTGTTGTACTCCAGGTTGAAGGTTGTGAATGACAGACGGATGAGGTTGCCAGGCTCAACGGAGATGTACCAGGTACAATTGGCTCCATGAGGGTAGTCAGTGGGATGTCCTGGGCTGGTGAATGAACCTGTTGGTTCTGTAAGAGTCTCTCCACAACCTGCAAAAATGAACTCTGTGCTCTGTGCCATTCAAAGTGTTGAAATCATTTGAACATGCTTTAATCAATGGAGAAAGAGTATGTGCTGCTTATTGTGGGAATCAAACCATGAACCTTACGGTTTCCAGGCCAGATCTTTAAGCCGTCATAATTTTAGTATTTCTCAACCATCACGACTGGTCTATATATAATAATTAGATTCACTACGAGAAAAAAACGTCCACTGTCGATCTCATATTCACACTTCCACAAAGGCATATTGGTTCTCAGCCCATCACTGTCTACCCAATGTCGATTTTGTCAACCAAATATTAGCATGAACAGCAGACGAATTATAAAGCTCAAACTCACTTGATTTCCAATAAAGTTTGAAACATTAGCAATGTTGCCAGCTAACAACAAATACTACAAATACCCCGATATTATCAACTTTTAAATGTATGTTTTCAACATATTAATTACCGAGGATGAAAGATATTGATAATTACAGTCATCAGCCCATCTTGGACTGAACGTTTCCGACCTATTCCCCACTAATTTAAAACTAATGCACATAACTGCTCAAAATAATGGTGGCAGAAACAGCTTGTCAAACAAGGTTGTTTTTTATACCATAAAAAAAAACAATAATAAAAAAAAAAAACATATTATGTGTGTGTACGTACGGTGTGTATATATTTAAGTTAATGTCTAATAATTAAATACAGACACCTCAAGGTATTCTTTAAGAAAAAAAAATATGTTATGGTTTATATATTAAATAATATTTATCTGTATAATAAATATAATATTCACATGGTAAATATTTTCAAATTTATACTGTCATGTGTGTATTTGATATACCATAATAATATACACAGTACATAACACCAGGTGACATAAGTACTTATGTTAAACAAAAAAACATTGTTTTATTTCGCCCGGTTCAAGTATGGTGATTAAATCGTTTGACAGCACTAACTATATATATATATATATACAGTATAGATTCTAATTTTGTTTATATAGTAAGAATTACATCTGTAATAAATAACATACTGACAATATAAACCTGTTAAATACTGGATTAGCTTGTAAGTTACCGGTTGGGGCCATGATACCCGGAGTGAACAAAAAAAAAACTGTAAAAAAAAACTCATATTATTTTTTTGTAAATTTATAAATTTAAATTCAACTGGTAAAATACTGTGAAAAAATAAATTATGGTTTTTGGAGAATTACCCTTATGAATTAATTACTTATAATTTTTTGTGTGAATTAGTTATTTAAAATAAAATAAAATGCTTAGTTCCCCAAAAGTACATGTACAACATCTTGGGTATTGATATATGTTATTTTAGATTAATGTTATATGCATTGGATTGGTTATTTTTAAGAAAAAAACTGCAATGTGAAACAGAAATTAATCTGTTCCCACATTAAGGTTGAGAATTGTTGCCTGTTTGGTTGTGGTGTTGTTAGCGACACGTGTAGTGGGCGAGATAGTTTAGTAAGCATTAGAGACAGGTGCAGCGAGTAGAGCGTCCACGTTCAACCTCAACTGGACTCGTGATTCGGAACACACGCATCCACAGTAGGCAGACTTCATCCACTATTGTAAATGTTATAACGTTTGAACAAAATAAGCTACTGTACGCCAAATTCGAAAACACCAGGAAAAACAACTAATAGAGGTTCCACAGCAACCACACCACAAACCAACTTCCCCACTGCTACTCACATCACACTACACACCACACATTACAGCCCACCTGCCAACCTCACTCCAGTTGCGCTTTACCTGCCAGAATTCAAAACTCACATTGCCCCAATGTTTTTGGAGAGACAGATAGAGTCTGTTTTGAAGCTTAATTAAACATACGTACGCTCAGGCTGGGGGAGGTGTAGAACTCCCGCAATGGTAGGGCAAGTTAACTCGCACCACATTATGCCGACCAATCAGTAGGTGCAGAGGGGAGTCTATGCTGGGACCATCTCTCACCTGAGTAAAGAGTGACGTTTCAGAAGAAACGTAAAGCGTAATCTGTATGTTGGCTGAATAGGATTCGCACAATGCTAATGTTGTACCTCGACATAATCGAAGACGCATGTGCTGCTTCCCTCAACGTCAAAGGTGAGGAAGTTGAGAGTGACCACATATCCCTCAGGCTGGTTAATGACCCACTCGCACACTTTGTTGTGGGGATAGGGGTCAGGGTGCAGGGGAGTGCGAATCTGACCGTTTCCAGAGAGGGTTCCTCCACAAGCTAGAGAAAACAGTTAAATTCTGAGATCACAAACGTTATATATCATACTAATATTAAATTATGTTCATTAAAGCTTTAACATTTTTGCTATCCAATATTGTGTTTAATCTTAGACAGGACACAGGAAGTAAGGTAAACTGTTAGGGGCTGTTCACACAGAATGGGGTTTTGCATTCCACAGTGCTGCTTTATCATGGTTTTGTTTTTATGTAAAAATGTATGGATGTGATTGAGAGTTGCACTCATGTCTCATGTCTTTTGGAGCATCTCTTGCATGATAGCGTTCTAAAACCACAGCACTCAAAAGTCAAAAGAAGCTGAAGCTTTAAAAACTGCATCTCTAGACCTTGCTTTTTTTTTTCCCCCACTGCCCTGCCAAAACACGTTCTATGTGAATGGCCCCTTAGGGAGCGTGTTTTCTTTGCAGCATACATTGTTCCACCAAATGAATCACACATATTCAGAAAAAAACAAAACACTTAAAAATTTAAAATGCAATATAATTAATATTATCAACTATCTCGTGTTTAAGACAATGCATTTAGGCCCAAAACATCCTCTGCACAAGAATGCTAACGCAAATACTTTAACTTCACATCACTGCATAACAAAATTCATAGTGCAGTGTAAGCACACATCAGTGTTATTATAGTTGACTAAAACTAAAACTGAAAAATTAAAGATTTTTTTGTTACTGGAAATAAAATAAATGTTAACTGAAATAAAAATAAATATTGAAAACCTTCTTATTTTAGTTTAACTTGATGCACAAAAATAACAAAAAAAATTAAAATTACTAAAACATACATCACAATGTGGAAGATCTGTCGCTACTTCCGTGTTAATGTAAAGGGACCACGTCAAAATAAGACCAAATGCTTGTAATGTGCATTTGCATGTTTGCATAGAGTATGTTTCTGGCCTTGTTTTTACTGTTTTACATTTCAGTGCTTTTTGGCATTCAGTTTGCGTCATACGCTTTACATAAAAAGGAGGTTTCAGTGTCTCACCAAGTTCATACATGGCCCTGAAGCCAGCACGGGACACAGAGCTGTCAGACTTAAAACGGATCCAGAGTCCATTAGTGGTGGACAATATTGGTGCTGGCAGGGTGGAGCCACAGTACTTCCCAATGAGTGGGTCGGTCTCACCCGTCCCGTCTCGAACCTAAAAGAGATTTGACTTGGTAATGCCACTGAAATGGCGATGTTAAAAGATCAAAATGCTATTTACTTCTCCTCTCATCAACATTAATTACACAAATCATACCTCAACAAAATCAAAAAGACAGCCACTATGAGTTTCCAGGTCCATGTGGGTGAAGTTAAGTGCCACTTGTTCACTACGTGGCATTCTGATGATATAAATGCACTGCCTATTGTGAGCATAGTTATTAGGCCAGTTAGGAGAGATGATGATGCCTTCTGTGTCTGTAAAGACGCCTCCGCAGCCCGGGTCAGCTGATGGCACAGAGTAAATTGCATTACACTCAAGCCATTACACTCAAGCAATTCATCCCAATATAGCAGGACACCTGGCTTTGCCCATTTGAACCCAGTGTTGATCCAAGCATCATGTTCCTGAGTTTACAACATTTGCAATGTGACTGCTCACTGTTAATATGTATATAACTCCAATAAACTGTTTCATGAGCATTTGAAAGGACAGTATTCCACTGATGGATCTGTTAAAATGATCCATAATGTAGTTACTGGAATTACTGCTAATGCATTATGACTGCAAACAAGAAAATAGTGCTGTAACATTTAATTGTGTTCAGGAAACTGTTCACAAATGATCAAAAGTGACAGTAAAGTATTTATAAAAGATTTCTATTTCAAACAAATGCTCCTCCTTTGAACTTTCTATTAATGAAAGAATCCTAAAAAAAATGTATTACCGTTTCCACAAAAATATTAAGCAGCACAGTTGTTTTCAACATTAATAATAATAAGAAATGAGCCTTGAGCAGCAAATCAGCATATTAGACTGATTTCTGAAGGATCGTGTGACACTGAAGACTGGAGTAATGGAGTAATGCTGTAAAATTCAACTTCACTACCACAAGAATAAATTGTATTTTAAAACGTTATTTTAAAGTGTAATAATATTGCACAATATTACTGTTTTGATTGCATTTTTGATCAAATAAATGCAGCGAAAAACATCAATTCAGAAACATTAATTTGCCCATTAATGTAAAAAAAAAGAAAATCCAATCCAAACTTTCGAACGGTAGTGTACAGGTCTATTATACTCCCTAAAATGTCCCATAATCCCCCTCTCTCTCTGTGTTTTGACAGCATGGGCTTTACTTACATGGTGAAGTAGTGTATGTAATGTGAAATCCCCGATCGCTGATGCTGAAATCAGAGTGAAAGCGGATCCAGGCTGATGGTCCTGTCGTCTGTAGAGGTGGTGGTGATGCTGTACTGCAGTATTTTCCCAAAACCGGGTCTTCTGGGAGCAGTCCGTCTCTGATCTACAAAATAAATCCGAAAACTCAAGCATTTTAACACATACACACAGAAAACACCTTTAAAATGAATCCAAGATGTAACAAGCTTTACCTCCAGGTAGTCAAAATTACAGTTATCATGGTGCTCCAGACTGAGGGTGCCAAAAGCGAATGTGATGAGCAGACCAGGGTTCACATTCACCATCCAATAGCAGTCCCGGTTAGGTGGATAGTTACCTGGGTACCCGGGTGACTTGATGTCACCGTATGTGTTGGTCAACTCCCCACCACACACTGGAAAAGAAAGGAGTATTGAAATAAGATACAAATTCAAATAGTTGCTAATATCACAAGAGAGGCAATCATTTGGACCATTTTTTGGCATGCATTTTTGCAGAAATTGGTCATTTCAATAGGAAGTGGAAATTTTCAGGTGAGGGTCAAAGATTTCCCAATGCAGTTTTCGCAATGGGTTCAAGCTGATCATGCTGATTCGCCACATTGACCAACAGAAAGCTGCTTGGTTTGAAAGTGACTTCTGTGTGAGCTGTGCTTCATACATCGCGACACTATTGACAATAAACAATTGGATCTGAGACATTTCACTAATGTGATCTTAATATAAGGGCATTCTTGGTTCACCTGGTGCCTGCGATTGCCAGGCCACTGTGAAGCCACGACCACTGACTGAATGGTCAGAGCGGAACCAGAAGTACAGAGAATTGTGGGAGCTGAAGAGTTCGGCTGGGGCGGCAGTGCCGCAGTATTTCCCGATCATGAAAGCTGAGGCGCTCTCGCCATCGTGGACCTGCAGGAAATCGAAGTTGCAGGAAGCGCTGTTCTCGATGTCAAAGAAAGGGAAGGTAATCCGCAGAATCTGGGAAAAACAACAGATTACTGACCACAAGAAAAAACAAAACACAAAATTTAATTCTATAAATTACATCTATGAAATCTAGAGAAAAAAGAAATTCTGCTGATTTGCAAAAAAAAAGGCCTAATATTACATAATCTGATGACGATGAGTTGAAAAATATCAGTAAAAACGTAAACCTTTTTCACAAAGTAAGCATTAAGGTTTTTCAAATTCTATACATTTATCAGTCAAATGCAAAAGATCATTTAAAAAAAAAAAAAAAAAAAAAATACAATCTACAAAGAAAAAAAAATTGCTTTTGCTATATGCATGTTTGGTTTACATTTTTTTTTCTGATAATGTTTAGGTAAAAAATTAATTCAATAATTTTAAACTTTCCATTATGTACAGTTTTTTTCACAAAATAAGAATTTTAAAAATTATATATGTATCAGTCAAAGGTGAAGTATTCAAAATGTATAATTTAACTTACAATCTGCAAAGAAAAAAATAACAGTATATAAAAAATATGAACAACTCGTGTTTTTTAAGGAAAATCTTAAAAGAATATGATTATTTAAAATAATACAATCAAAATAGAAAACTTAATATTACACGTATATCAATAATTTTTCAAAGAAAATAATAGTTTTCATATGTTGCTTTTGCTATATGCATGTCTGGTTAACATTTTTTAAGTGTTAGTTTTGTATTTTATGATACAATTCTGTACTTGTTGAAAATAGAAAAAAAGCTAAGTTAAATGGGCAAAAAAAAGACTATTTGGTTTAAATTTTATTTTTTCATCATCGTTTAGGTAAAAAATTAATTCAATCATTTAAAACTTTCCATTATGTACAGTTTTTTTCACAAATTAAGAATCTTTCAAATTACATATGTATCAGTCAAATGTCAAAAAAAAGTTCAAAATGTATCATTTAACTTCAATCGGCAAAGGAGTGGAAAAACTTGTTCCAATACTCTAAGAACATTACATTATAAGTTATTATAAGAACATTATAAGTTTATAAACATAAGCTTTTTTCACAAAATCTTAAATTTTCTGTCACTGGTTTGGATGTAGTAAAACACCCACAGATGTAGCAGAAAACATCTGGGTCATGTATGCATTTTCTTCTGTCACTGGTCATAAAATAATGTCTTCATTTGATCAGCTGAGAACTGAACAAATAGTAGTAAGCTGGCTAGCTTACAACTGTTTGTCAGAGCAAGAAACAAACCATGTCTTTGTGGCAGTTTTTCTGTGACTAAGGGGTAATACAAGACTTCTTCACCATACAAATGGTTGTTGAAAGCAAAAGTTCTATGAAATGCACATCAAAACAGGCACTATTTTTGAATCAGCACCCCAACATTAGCACGAAACAAGTATCGGATTTCATTCAGCATGGACTGGATTTTTTAAAAAGGTCACTTATGTATCTTTACTAACCTTGCTGGGGTCGGTTCTGATGACCCACGCACAGCTGACCTGGTGATCATAATCACCCGTTCCAGGATTCGTAGGGTAGCTGAATGTGCCGGCTGGACTTTCCAAAACTCCTCCACACTCTGATGCACATAAAAGTTCATGATGTTACTGTATAGATAAACACACACTATCACATGCATCACTTCTCTAATAACACACACCTTGCTGTGGAGTTTGGCACTGCGGGCCTGTCCACTGGGAGGTGCAGGTGCAGGTGTAGCCGTTGATGCCGTCGATGCAGGTGCCTCCGTTCTGGCAGGGATTGCTAGAGCACTCGTTCACGTTCTGATCGCAATTCTGCCCTGCCCAGCCAGGGTCACAGCGACAGATGTAGCCAGTTGCTGTATTCTAGGAACAAAACATGCTGACTGCTGTGGTTTCATGGAAACAGAACAGAGAGGGGAAGTTATAAGAGATAAACACTTACCTCACACTGACCATTCACACAAGGATTACTAGTTCCACAGATGTCACTGATCTGAGTACAGCCCGTAGGTCCATAGCCATTACCCACATAACCAGGAGGACAGGTGCATGATGGGATAATACTTCCTGGAAGGAGAGCAATTCATAATGTAATTCAGAGATGATGATTCTTCTACTCAGATTTATTTTTCATCAGTATGCAGATTTGCCAATGATAGCGAAGATGAGACAAAAAACACACAACCTGGCAATAATTTCATGATTTTAAATCAAACATACTGCTGAGGGAAACAAAAACGTTTTATTAGAAACATATTAACAACGCACCAATGTTTTTGAAGAAAAATCTAGAAAGAATATGATTTTAAGACTATAGTCAAAGACACACAACATAATATTACAGATATGAATAACTACTAAAAATCACAGCATTTTATTAAAAAAGTGTTCAGGAAAAAATATAGTTTTTACATGTTGCTTTTGCATATATATATATAAATACATTTGTTTTATTATTATTTTTTAATTAAAACAAAGATAAATTAAAAAAATGGTTTATTGTTCATTATCAAAATTGTATTTATTAAACAAGCAAATTAAATGAGCATTTTAGTCTGAGTAAAACTGACTGAATAATGACTAGACAAATATGAAAAATATATAAAATGTATATAAACAGCATATTATGAATTAGCAAGACACTAATGTTTAAAAAAACTAGAAAGAATATGATTATGAAGAAAATAATTAAAGATACACAACATAAACGTAAAATTACATATGAATAACAACTAAAATCCACAGCATTTATTTAAAAAAAAAAAAGTAGTTTATATAGTTATAAAATATAGTTTTATAGGCTAGTTTTGTATTTTATGTTATGTTATATCTTTACTTGTTCAAAATGTAAAATGATAAAGTTGATTTAAAAAAAAAATTGGTTTGATTTTGCCATTTTTGGTCAACAAAGATGTTATTATCTAGAATTAGATGCTTTTAGTCGCAATAAAATTACTGAAATTAATGACCAAATATTGATCAAATTATAAGAATATTTCCATCAAAAGACATACACTATGACTAAAACAAACAAACCTGTAAAAATGGACACACATAGCAACAATATCTTTTATATCAGGAGGTTACACAACAATTAAAGTTTAACACCCTTTTTATTGATCCTGTTATAACATAAATGCTACTAGTCATGCGCTGCTGTAAAGAATAACTACAGTAAAAGTGTGCAGTGATTGTGTGTGTGTGTGTGTGTGTACCTGGAGTAGAAGTACAGGTAGCCAGTGGATAACATCCTCCATTGTTGGCGGAGCAGATGTTAGCTTGAGTGCAAGTCTTCCCGTCTCCCTCATAGCCTGAGGACACACACATGGGGTCAGCAGTCTCATCTTACACTTAATGGCTATTTTAGCCCAATCATTTCAGTGCGTCTGGTCTTCCTCTGCAATCTAGCAGTCAACTGAGACTTGTAAAGCTGAATATATTAGCAGGACCTGCAGACAGCACTGTCCTCAATGAACCCAGCTAATGGATCTCTCCACCTCTCCTAGCTTTCTATCTCCATCTCTCCCAGAGGGAATATAATGAAATTCAGATCACACAAGCATCTGTCTCTCGTTTGAAACATATTACAGTGAGTAAAATCCATGATTCAGCAGGATTTTACAGGCCAGCCTGTGCTGAAAGCAGGACAGAGGACCAGCAAACATGTGAGATGTACTAAAATATGCATGTTTCAATTTCCTAGCAATCTCTAGAGGGAAATTATGAACTAGAAATGATTCTGATTCTGAATATTAAGATATTGAATGAATAGTTCACCCAAAACAAGTGACATTTCAGAATGTTTCTCACACAAAGCTATTGTATGGCTTGGAATATAGTGAACATGTCCATTGGACTAATTTTATGGTGCTTTTTGGAGATTGACCTTTCTATTATATTAATCTGAACACAACTATTTTCAGCATTGATAATAATAAATATTTCTTGATCAGCAAATCAAAATATTAGAATGATCTCTGAAGGATCAAATTCCTTTGCATCACAGGAATATATTACATTTTAAAATAAATTACAACATAAAACAGTTATAAAACAATTATAATAATATTCCTAGATATTACTGTCTTTTGGCAGCCTTGGTAAAGCTCCAGACTTTAATAAGAGACTTTAGAAACATTAAAAAAAAATTACCAACCCCAAAATGTTGTACAGCACTGCACAAATTCAAATTTTTGGGTGAACTATTCTTGTTAAGACAACAGGTCTTATTTTAAATTGCATGAGAATCAGGATGTGAGCTAAACCTGGAGGACACTGGCCACAGTGGAAGGAGCCCATGGTGTTGAGACAAGGCACCATGGGGGAAGTAGAACAGCCTCCATTGTTTGTGGCACATTCATCGACATCCTGGCAGCTGTAACCGTTACCCTGCCATCCTGGAGGAACCAAAAGTTAAGATTAATTTCATGAAATAATGTTCTTATTAAAAATCTGTTAGGCTATTAAATGCCTTTAACGTAAATGCACCCAATAATCTTTTACATAAACTATCTAAGAAAAGATAAATGATTGATATATGAATATCTTGGCAATAATCATATGTGACATGGCTCAGCTGGGCTGAGTGGTCTGACCTGCAGGGCAGGCGCCGCAGTAGAACGAGCCCAGAGTGTTGAAGCACTGCACAGGGGGGTTTGTGGAGCAGGGTTTGTTCGGGAGGCCGCACTCATCAACATCAGCCATGCACGCCGACTCTCCGGGTGGAGACATCCAGCCAGCATCACAGATACACCTATATTTGGGCTGAAAAGAGACATTAAAGAGATGCATGTTGTTCCAAAGCTGTATGACTTTATTTGTTACGTAGAACACAAAAGAAGACATTAAGCAGAATGTTCATGCTGCTCTTTCCACAATAATTATTAAGCAGCACAAGACACTGATAATAAGAAATGTTTCTTGATCAGAAAATCAGCTGATTTCTGAAGGATTGTGTGGCACTGAAGACTGGAGTAATGATGATGAAAATTCAGCTATGTATCATAAGAATAAATTACATTTTAGAATATATTAAAATTGAAAACAGTTACTTTAAATTGTAATACTATTTTACAATATTATTGTTTTCAATGTATTTTGGATCCAATAAATGCAGCCTTGGTGAGCAGGAGAGACCCCAAACTAATATTAGGTCATATGATTCAACACTCGTGAAGAATAGACTGAAATGTTAGTCTTTTCCTCCAATTAAAACTATTATAGTCAAATGCACTAGTTTTTAATGGTGCTCTTTGTCATTTTTGGAAATTTTACGTAAAAGGGTAATGTCCCATTCATCTGCTTTTATCGTTAACAGATCATGATAAAATCACATGGAATTATAAGGGGGGTGTCAATGCCTTACATTTTGGCATATTAACCACACAAAGCTATTTTATGACTTTAGAAGAGATGGAATATAGTTGTATGAACCACTTAAATTATACTTTTATGACAATATCGCATTTATTTTGAAGCTTAAAGGTCCTTATTAGGATGAGTAAAATCCTCAAAAATTTCTTGGTTTTTTGTTCTATGGAAAAAGAAAGTCTTAACAGGTGTGACATGAGGGTACAGTGCATAATGACAGAATATTCTTTTTGGGGTGAACTACAGTTTTTCACTGTCCAAACATTGACTGATGAGTACTTTATTTGTACATCCAAATGCATGTGGAAAACTGAGATTAAATACACATAATCACCTCATTGGGATTGACTCTGTCTGAATCGATGCACAAGCCGTGAACACACAGATCCTGACTTCCACCTGCACAGTCATCATAGCGAGATGTACAGTGTGGACCGTACCATTCTGCAGTACAGGTACAGCTGATAAACAAAAGAAAAGTAAAATATGAACATAAAAATCTCACTAAAAACCCCACTCAAGAGAAATAACGGAGGATTACGTGAAAGATCCGGGTGTGTTCACACACGTGGCCCCGTTCTGACAGCCCACCGGAGTTCCTGCTAACACCTGACACTCATTCACATCCACTGCACATGTGGGACCCTGTAAAGAGATTGAACCAAGTGGCAATCAGAATGACATATGAACAGGACAGAAGGACAGAAGGATGTCTGAATGACTGACCTGCCAGTTGTCAGGACAGAGGCAATGAAATGCGTCTAACAAGTTCAAGCAGGTTCCTGCATTCTGACATGGATTGCTGCTGCACGTCTTCCGCTGAACTGTCTATGAAATACAGAATGCCATAAAACTGAGTTTAAATCATAACGGCTGAAATGGAAGGCCTTTAATCATATGAGCAATAATCCTCAAGTGAAATGAATGATTACAGCGATACCTGTTCTATTGTCTGAACTTTTGTCTCAAGCGTCGTCACTCTGGTGTTGAGCTGATTGAGCTGGTTTGTAATATCCGGAGAAGGGCCACTGTTCTTTATGGTATCGATGTCGTCTTTGTTAATTTTGATCTGGAACAGAGTTGATTAAAACTTGATTAAGTTTTTTTTTTTTTACTTTACCCAGATACAAAGTGCTACAGTAACACAGACAAAATGCTTGATCTGTGCTGACTAGAATAAAGAAAATTGAATGTAAATGGAATAAAACCAAATTAAATGCAATTATGGAACGAAATTAAATTAAACAAAATGCACACAAAAAGAAAAAAAAAAGTCAAAATTAAACAACAAAATTAAACCTAAACAAAATGCATACAAAAAAGACAATAAAACAAAAAAAATAAACATAAACAAAAAACAATAAAACAAAATTAAATAAAAAGAACACAATTTAGCAAATTGCAAAGTGCTTCAATAACAGACAAAATGCTTGCTCTGAGCTGACTAGAATAAAGAAAATGAGATGTAAATGAAATAAATCAAAATTAAACACAATTATGGAATGAAATGAAATGAAAGAAAATGCACACAAAAAGACAATGAAACAAAGTAAAAATAAACAAAAAGCAATAACACAAAATAAAATAAAAAAAACACAACCAAGAACTCAATAAAATAAAATTAAAAAAAATAAAAAACAAAATCAACAAAACAAAACAAAACAAAAAAAAATGATAAACCCACAGACATTTTGGAATTTTTATTTTTTATCAAATCCTTAAAAATATTTTTTTTTTAATAAAAATAAAAATTCCAAAATGTCTGTAGGGTTTATCATTTTATTTTGTTGAGTTATTTGGTTGTGTTTTTTATTTTATTTTGTGTTATTGCTATTTGTTTATTTTTACTTTGTTTCATTGTCTTTTGTGGGCATTTGTTTAGGTTTGATTTGATGTTTTTTGTTTTGTTGTTTTATTTTGACTTGTATAATTTTGTTTTGTCATCTCACCTCATCAAATTCTCATTTTCTGAGAATAACATAAGCCTTAAGTCTTGCAATAATTAGCTTGTCTAATATGAGCCATATTTTTACTCAGAAATCTAATGCTTCAGTCAAACTCATCATGAACTCACCTGATTTATCTGGTGGATGAGATCCTCAGCCCCCACCTTCACACTTCCTGTCCCTGAGGTTGTGAAGCGAATGTCTTTGTTGTAGCCAGCAGAGAATGTGAGGTGACCATTTTCTGATATCATACGAGGCCTGCAAATCAATTACCAGGTAGGACACTTTTAATTTCTAACTTGCAGCAGAATTAAAAACCTTTATTGTTTAAAAACAATCGATAATGTTCAATAACATCATCCGTTTCATGACCATCTTCACATTGAAGCACAAAATATTCACAAAATTATACAGAGTTGCAGCAGGGAAAACTCAAAACAAACCCCATCCAAGCGTTTGAAACTATGAGAATTGATCTATTCAAATTTCAGGTGGTCTCAAACACGGCAACGTACCAATCTTTCAAGCAAACATAAAATAATTAATTTAAAAGACATACTGGTCAGTGCTGATGTCCCTTTTTTGCCTGTTGTTAGATTTACCACCATGGTCACACTCCAATCCAGAGAGGAAGAGCAGAAAGACTAAGAGCCAGGAGAAGCTCAGTGTCCGAGCCATGCTGAGAGAACTCGTCCCAGGATGCTCATCAGACACTGTACTGTACCTTCACACCTAAACCTGCCTAAAACACAAGCAGCCAGAGATGCACTTTGGACCCAAGGAGTCTTAACGCCACTACATTTCCTAAAATCACTCATAAAGAACACGTAACTGTCTAGAGGGCATTTAACTCAGCTGCATGCCAGCGATTTGACTTTATTGGTCAAGTGTCAGTGGCTGTCACATGTTTTTGGAGATCACACAAGGTGAGTTGAACCTATTATTTGAGTCAGACCTGATAACTTTGTGGTGCTGCTTAGGGATCATTTCTTCTTGAAGTTGTGGATGGTAACAGCTTCACAGTAAATGACCCATTAAAGCTAATATAATCAGCTATTTAAAACACATTTTAATTAGTGCTGCCAAATGATTAATCGCGATTAATCACATCCAAGATAAACGTTTTTGTTTACATAATATATGTATGTGTACTGTGCTTATTTATTATGTATATATAAATACAAATACACACATTCAGTATATATTTTGAAAATATTTACATTGATTATATTTTGTGATTATTGTTATTTTATTGGGTATTTTTTTTTTTTTTTTTATTATTGTTATAGATAAATCTGCTTAATATATAACGAATAGGTTGGTCTTAAATATATACTGCATGTGTTTGTATTTATATAACATAATAAATGGACACGGGTAGGGCACACATATATATTATGTAAACAAAACCTTTTATTTTGCATGCGATTAATCGTTTGTGGATTATGAACTAATTTAATCTAGACCTTCACTATCTTGTTTTGGGTATCAAATGAAGGAAAATAGTAATTTCACCCTTTGTGACACTTATTTAAAAAAAACAAAATGTTCAGTCAAAAATAAAAGTGTTATTTAGTAATATACACATTTTCAGAAAATAATAAAAAATAGACAGGGGACTTAATTTCTGAAAAAAAAAAAACAAAACAACAAAAAAAAAAACAAAAAACGATCTTATATCTACAGTTTATGACATAAATGTTACTGTACAGGTTGTTCTTGCAGTCCATGTAATGTCTATTTTGAGATCACGAGACGTATAAGATGTGAAACCACATGGATGTTCAAGCTGTTTCCCAGCACACGGTACTGCTGCTTAACGGAAATGTGCTTTGGAAATGCTGAAACACACAAAATATAAAAATAATAAAAAACAGATTGAAACACAAAATATAAAAAAATGGGTTATGCACAAACAACATGAGGGCCAGTGAATGACATTTCATAGACAACTACAATAATGTAATATATTTCACTAAATGCTCAGTACTCCCTTAAAACACCCCATGTCAAAAAAAAACCTATTATATGGTCAAATGCTTAGGAGTCTGTCTAAAAACAAACTCTTGACATCATTTGCAGCTGTTTTTGAATCGAATCGAATCCTGTAACAGCTTATTATCTGCATGGAAGCCAAGAGTGAATAATGAGAAGTTATTTATTAACCTTTCACACTCCAGTGGAATGACAAAGTGGACTTTAAAGCTTATGTTGCTGAAATCTTATATCATAAAAGGACATCTATGCACATCTGTTTATATTAATGTTAGGTTTGAGAAGATTTCTGTTAATTCATGTGATTTTATTGTGTGCTGTGAGGGGTGAATGGGGTCAAAGCCTTACTGAAATCTGCAGGAAAGCCCATGAGGTTGGCGATCTCTCTGGGTGTGAAGTATCTCAGCTTTAACTGAAGAAGCTGCTTTAGTTTGTCTTCTTCAGAAAGCAGCTCCAGGTTCTTAAACACGGTCTCTAGCTCCACATCCACACAGGACTGCAGGACAGAGCCCGTGCCCTCCACATAGTGACCATAACTACACAAAAACAATCAACGGTTATAACCAACAAGGATATTAGCTGGGGAATCATTTTAAATATGGTCAGACATGTTAAATAGTACACTCCTATTGGTGGCTGAAAACATTAGTAAATTTAGTACATAATAAATACATTTAAAAATGTTCCTCATTATAATTGCATTATATTTATATAAAAAGTATAATGATATAATTAAAAAAATTATATGATTTTTATATAATAATTAGGACGTAAAAAAAAAATAAATTATATCTATTAATATATATTAGATATATCTATATATATAGAAAATTTAATTAAACTACATAGTTCATGTAGAATAAAATAAATAATTATAAAATTAAATATAAATTTATATGTTTTTCATTTCTTATAGACGATATAAATAAATGTATAAAATTAAAGAAATTACATATTTATCATAATACAAACTAATATTGTAAGGCACACACCCTTTAGTGAAGCAGACTGATCTCCTGCAGCTGGGCTGAACTACATCCATCAGTAAAGCGTATCTGAGCAGGGTTTTGGGGGGCAGCAGATATTGATCCATGTCTTCTTTATCCTCCTGCAGGAAGTCCTGCAGCCTCCGAACTGTCTCCTGACTGTCCTGGATCCTCTTCCTTCCCAACTCTTGTTCTGTCTCCAGCTTAAAAATGATCGTCCCACTCTTTTCTCCCTCACATTCAGATGATGTAGGATTATTGTGTGGAACAGCGAGACTGTCTGGTGATTCACACATGGGGAAGCCCTCCATAATCTGCCAGTAGAAGAAAAGCTTCAGTATTCAACTGCAGCTGCATTAGTTAGAATAGATCTAAACAGAAAAGTACCTCTGCTGAAGTCGGGAATGAGAAGGATCCTGGTGGTCTCTTTGCAATGAGGAAGTATCTGAGCCTAGAGTTAGGTATCCCAAGCTGTGGCAATAAAAACCATCATGAAAACAAAACTGGGATACAAAACTATTAAGAGATGAAGAGACATGCTTACAGATGTTGGTGAGATCAGAAACTCCTGAAAGCTGTAGTCACACTCTCTCAGTGTCTTAAGCAAAGCATCCCTGTAAATTAAAAGACCAAAACAGCTCAGTTACGCTTAAAATTGGCTTATATTGGCTCTGATGGTTCCATGAAGGAACGTATAACATCCATGGAAACTTTAAAGGGATTGTCATCAAATATCCCTTGTTCCAAACCTGTATGAGTTTCATTCTTCTGAAAAACACAAAAGAAGATATTTTGAAGAAAGTTCATAACCAAACAGCTGACGGTAGCCATTGACTTCCACGGTATTTTATTACATACTATGAAAGTCAATGGCTACCGTCAACTGTTTGGCTACCAACATTCTTCAAAATACCTTCTTGTGTTCAACAGCTGAAAGAAATGTATACAGGTTTGGAACAATTTGAGGGTGAGTAAATGATAGAATTTTCTTTGGAGTGGAAAAAAGGTTCTTTAGTTCATTAATCTGATCTAAAAATATTATTTTAAGAACGATTCACTGAAAGGTTCTCAGAAATACTTCTTCTATGCCAAAACCCTCTTTCGGAACCTTTATTTTTTTAAGAGTGTACGATTCATTTTAAGGTAAAGCTTTTACTTTTTTCAACATTAAAATACTTCCATTCATTCCAGTTTAATGTGCAGAGACAACTATAAGATTCTTATTAGCACAATCAATGGTGACAGAAACACAGAGGGGAAACCAGTGACCCCGTTGGCTCATGTAACTATGGTGATTTCAAGGTTCCTGTGCCGCGCTGGTTACCTTGCAGCAGAGGTCTCAAAGCCCTTCACATTCTCCAGCAGAATGAAGCGCGGCCGCTTGCTGAGCCTGCCGTGACGAAGAGAGGTGCATTCTTACACAATCACGTTCTGGGAAAAAACAACTCTGGCAGAGCTCGAGAATAACACAACGGATTTGAGAAAGGGCAAATGGAGAGGGAGAGAAAGGAAGCTTCCTTGTCCTTTCATCAGACATGAATTAATAACGTCAGAGGTGCAAAAATACCATAGAGTGGACACTGCCAGGAAATTTGGTTTGTTCATAGGAAGTAATATTAAGAAAGAAAGCAAACTCAAATTTGGAAATCAATATCAGAGAATTAATGTTTAAGTAACTTAAAAAGAGCACAGACTGATCAGTCGGACCTTGGCAGAAGCTCCAGGATATAGAGGAAGCTCTTTGTTCTGGGGTCGGCAACATCTCCCTGCAAACCAATCCTGTTGAGAAACACACATTAGCTTTAGTCAACCAATTTAGCAGCCTTTTCCATGCTACCAAAGTTTGGGGTTGGTAGGATTTTGAAATGTTTTTGAGAGAAGTCCATTATGCATTTATTTGGTCAGTTAAAACAGTAATATTGTGAAATATTAATATTGAACTGTTTCTATTTGAATATATTTTAAAATGTAATGTATTCCTGTGATTCAAAGCACTCTTCAGTGTCACATGATCCTTCAGAAATCATTCTAATATGCTGACTTGCTGCTTAAATGTGCTATTATTATCAATGTTCAATGTTGTGCTGCTTAATATTTTTGTGGAAACTGTCATTTTCAGGTGTTCAAGATTTATTTGAAATATAATGGTTTCATAACATTAGAAATGTCTTTATTGTTACTTTTGATCAATATAACGCATCACTGATGAATAAATTCCTATCTTTCAAAAATAATACAAAAAAAACCTCATATAAAAAAATTTTACAAAAAGAAAGTCATACAATTTGAAACATGCAGGCAAAAAAAATATATATATAGTTTTGTGTGAACTACTTCTTCAATGAACAAGAAAAACATGCTGATCACCTGGTGAACGGCTGACATGGTGGGCTCATCAATCAGTCAAAGTTCAGTTTGCAAATGCCGGTAAGGACATTCCGAACACAAGCGAAAGAATATGATTAAACAAACTATACTAAAAAAGAAAGAAAGAAATAATAAATAAATGCTGCTCTTAAAAAAAAAAAAAAAAAAAACCTCACACTTAGAACAATTCAATGTTATAAAGCAAAAATATTACGTTATTTACAGGTGCATCTCAATAAATTAGAATGTCGTGGAAAAGTTCATTTATTTCAGTAATTCAACTCAAATTGTGAAACTCCTGTATTAAAGGGTCATATGATGCGATTTCAAGTTTCCTTTCTCTTTGAGTGTTACAAGCTGATGTGCATAGATAAGATCCCTGATGTTGCAAAGACTAAAGTCTCAAAACCAAAGAGATATTCTTTATCAAAGTTAAGACTCTCCCCCTAAAACGGCTCGTTCTAACACGCCCCCACATATCTACCTCACTATGTGGAAATATTAGCATAATGCCGCCCAAATGTTCATGCAAAGAAAGAAGGCGTGGTTTCAGTAACCGCAGTTAGTGTTGAAGCAGCCATGTCAGGGAGACGATGTGTGTTTCTAGGCGAAAGCAAAAACACTTTATTTGGCCTTCCAGAAGTAGATGCATTTAGGAATCTTTAAGATACTTACAACAGAACAGCAATGATTTTATGGACGACCGTTTCGTGAACATAGGAGAGGAGGTCATTCTGACTTTGCTATGACAATCTGGGGCTTTTGAATCAGCTACTGTTTTGTTATTAGTTTAAGTATTTGCTATTGACTGTTCAAATGCGGAGTTTTGCGCATCGTGTGTGTGTGTGTGCGCGAGCGAGCGAGAGAGAGAGAGAGAGCGGGAGGACACATCACAGTGGAGCGCTGTTAACCGTGGCTTGTATACTGCAAACACATATTCATCACGGTGTCTTTCACGTGACTCTGTTGCCCTTTCGGGCTCTGTCTTCACATTTATTTTGAAAGACGAAGCTCGCGATTATGGTAAGGGGCGTGATTTTTTTTTTTTTTTTTTTTTTTGTTTTTTTTTTTTTTTTTTTTTTTTGTTTTTTTTTTTTTTTTTTTTTTTTTTAGGTTCTGAAGTAGCGCGGCGGTGTTCGGCCAATCACAATGCACGGGTTCAGCTGGCCAATCAGAGCAGACTGCGCTTGTCGGAAGGAGGGACTTTGTAGAAAACGAAGCGTTTGAGAGAGGCGGGGCATAGAGGACTTACAATAATGTACAGTATTTGAAAAATAATGTGTTTTTTGAACATGTAACATATTCTGTTACACCAAATACACCAAATATTTAAAAAAGCATCATATGACCCCTTAAAAAATCAATGCCCAGACTGAATTAGTTAAGTCTTGGCTGATTTTAATGTGATGATTTGGCTCACCATTAAACAAAAAACCCACAATCATTATCTAACAAATTAGAATATGGTTGACATGCCAACAGCTAATCAACTCAAAACTCCTGCAAAGGTTTCCTGAGCCTTCAAGATGGTCTCTTAGTTTGGTTCACTAGGCTACACGATCATGTGGAAGACTGCTGATCTGACAGTTGTCAGTAGACAACCATTGACACCCTTCACAAGGAGGGTAGCCACAAACATTCATTGCCAAAGAAAATGGCTGTTCACAGAGTGCTGTATCCAAACATATTCATAGAAAGTTGAGTGGAAGGAAAAAATGTGGAAGAAAAAGATGCACAACCAAACCGAGAGAACCGCAGCCTTATGAGAACTGTCAAGCAAAATCGATTCAAGAATATAAGTGAACTTCACAAGGAATGGACTTAGGCTGGGGTCAAGGCATCAAGAGCCACCAACACAGGCGTGTCAAGGAATTTGGCTACAGTTGTCGTATTCCTCTTGTTAAGCCACTCCTGAACCACAGACAACGTCAGAGGCGTCTTACCTGGGCTAAGGAGAAGAAGAACTGGACTGTTGCCCAGTGGTCCAAAAGTCCTCTTTTCAGATGAGAGCAAAAGTTTTGTATTTCATTTGGAAACCAAAAGTCTGGAGGAAGGGTGGAGAAGCCCATAGCACAAGTTGCTTGAAGTCCAGAGTTAAGTTTCCACAGTCTGTGATGATTTGGGGTGCAATGGCATCTGCTGGTGTTGGTCCATTGTGTTTTTAAAAAAAAAACCTACGTCACTGCACCTGTTTACCAAGAAATTTTGTAGCACTTCATGCTTCCTTCTGCTGACCAGCTTTTTGAAGATGCTGATTTCATTTTCCAGCAGGATTTGGCACCTGCCCACACTGCCAAAAACACCAAAAGTTGGTTAAATGACCATGGTGTTGGTGTGCTTGACTGGCCAGCAAAACTCACCAGACCTGAACCCCATAGAGATCTATGTGGTATGGCAAGAGGAAATGAGAAACAAGAGACCAAAAATGCAGATGAGCTAAAGGCCACTGTCAAAGAAACCTGGGCTTCCCTACCACATCAGCAGTGCCACAAACTGATCACCTCCCTGCCACGCCGAATTGAGGCAGTAATTAAAGCAAAATGAGCCCCTACCAAGTATTGAGTACATGTACAGTAAATGAACATACTTTCCAGAAGGCCAACAATTCACTAAAAATGTTTTTTTTATTGGTCTTATGAAGTATTCTAATTTGTTGAGATGG
Source organism: Sinocyclocheilus anophthalmus (assembly GCA_018155175.1). NCBI lineage: Eukaryota > Metazoa > Chordata > Actinopteri > Cypriniformes > Cyprinidae > Sinocyclocheilus > Sinocyclocheilus anophthalmus. Next base: position 735,600 of record JADLZN010000757.1, on the reverse strand, counting down.
GTTTTTGGTGGGTTTTTGTTAAATGTGAGCAAAATCATCACAATTAAAAGAACCAAAAAAACTACTTCAGTCTGTGTGCATTGAAATAATTTAATACACGAGATTCAGAATTTGAGTTGAATTACTGAAATAAATGAACTTTTTCACGACATTCTAATTTATTGAGATGCACCTGTAATCTTGCATAAGTCTTGATCTGTAAACATTCTTATACACTCAAAAATAAATTTACAAAGACAGATTTACGCCACAATAATGTCATTTAAATATCGAATCCATCTTCATTATCACTCTTTAAACCTCCATCCATTCTTTCAAGCATTGTTTTATATTCTTACGAACTGAGGTCAGTGGCAGGTACATCATTACCATGCTGACGAAGCACAGAACCTTTAACCACCACAAAAACCACTCAGTTACACTTTTACCTCCTATTGCTTTTAAAAGCGCAGTCATGGGACTATGTGCTGATAGAATTAACAAAGAAACATCATTTTAAGGATGTTACAAAAGAGACATGTTGTTACGAATGCAATAAATCAGTTCAATAAGACAGATTTTGCTTACACGAGCTGTTTGAGTTGCAGAAAGGTCAATAATCTGACATAACTCCAGGCAAAAAATGCAAAAAAAGTCAGTCATAATTATCTTACTTGTTAGATTATGTATATTATTGTCTGTATACATTTGCAAAATGGGAGCCGCTTATGCATTCAAACAAAATGTGTTTAATCATTTTCATAACCAACTGAGATTCATGAGGGCAAGCACTGACCTCGATAGTTTTTGGCAGGAGTGGGGTATTGGGGAAGTTGTGTTTGTTTTTTCTAGATTCATTGGCTGGTTGTGTGACATCCACAGCGGACAAAAACAAAACAAAAAAAAAAAAACAACAACTTCAGCAGGAACTGAGCTCTCTGCAAGAAACGCACACATTTCTACTATTGAGAAATTAGCTAGTCTTCACAACACAACTCAAGAAACACATGAACTTTTCTTCAGTCTGTGAATGTCACATTTTATTTATGAAGAAAACGCACTGCAAATGTACAGTAAGGGAAGAGTGACACCTGTGGGGATCATAGAACAGAGACTCATAAACACCACCAGCGTGTCAATCATTTTCTAGACACAGAGCCTCTGCAACTGATCCTGTGTCAGTCATGTTATCAATAATCGCTACCAATTTAGACCAAATGACGTACCCTTTAAAGCATAATGCATCCCTCCTATTCCGCTGTATAACTCCAGAACACGGACTGGCTCCATGTTCTCCATCTTTTACTGCTTAATAATGTTTATGATATTTTGACAGCGTCTCAAGCATGCCACATGTGTGCGCTCCCGAGCATGATCCTCTAGAAACAAGAGCATTGACGAAACGTTCCGCTTTAGTTTTCTTTCTCTTATTTTATTCTTATTCTTCATAAAGAAATAAATCAATAAAATACAATAATAATAATTATATTATTATAACCTATGAAAATGCCATTTGCAGTAACTAGTCAACAGTAGAGAAAGTACATATAAATATGTTGTTTGCATGCATGTGATCTTGTAAGTAGGTTTATAACTAAAATATAGTCAAATATTGTTTAATACATTTTTATTATTTTGTAAAACTAGATATATATATATGATAAAGTATTTGTTTAATTAAGACGCTATTTATACTGATCTTAATCCCTAATTTTTTTGTTGCTGAAAAGTAAGGCCAATAAATTACATTATTAAAAATTTAAGTAGTTTGATAAATATATATAGATAAATATTTTATATTTTATATATGTATGTGTGGTGTTTGTGTGATTTTTTAGATGACAGACAGAAAGACCGGACAGACAGAGAGATAGACAGAAAGATAGATAGATAGATAGATAGATAGATAGATAGATAGATAGATAGATAGATAGATAGATAGACAGACAGACAGACAGACAGACAGACAGACAGACAGACAGACAGAGAGATAGACAGACAGACAGACAGACAGATAGACAGAAGATAGATAGACAGACAGAAAGACAAGATAGATAGATAGATAGATATACAGACCGACAGACCGACAGGACAGACAGCCAGGATCAGAACAGAGATATAGACAGAGAGATAGACAGAGAGATAGACAGATAGATAGATAGATAGATAGATAGATAGATAGATAGATAGATAGACAGACAGACAGACAGAAAGACAGACAGACAGACAGACAGATAGATAGATAGATAGATGATAGATAATAGATAGATAGATAGATAGATAGATGATAGATAGATAGATAGATAGATAGATAGATAGATAGATGAAAACTACGAAAATAAATAATTAACAAATATTTATATAATAGCCTACAAAACATCTAAAAATATTAGCTAATACATTTTGTATTTACCGGTAAATGAATTAATGGATAAATAAACTGAATATTTATCGTTTATTATGTATATCATACAATTTAAATACAATGCAAATACAGCTAATATTAAACATTATACGAAAATACATTTATTAAATGGAAAAACAAATGATACAAAAGTGAATATAGGCTACTCTCCTGGTGTTGCCAGAGTCAAACTCTTTCATTGGTAGTTCTGGAGAGGCACATTCTACTCCTCCGCCCCGACGGCGCTTCTGCGTCACTGAAGCTCCCTGCACCGTTATGTCATTAGCATAGGGAGTGGACTATAAATACAAGCAGAACCTCTGCAGTGGTCTCGGTTGGTCTGGACAGGGTGCGGTAGTTCGTGAAAGTAGACGCTGACTTCAACAATACCCCAGAACTAAAGGATTACAATGGCCAGCAGACCAAACACATCTTCTTACAAAAGGATGTTCGGTGGAGAGCGACCAGCGATGCTTCGGTCCACTTACTCCAGCCGGCAGTACAGCAGCCCGGTGCGCACAAGCTCGCGGGTGTCCTACAGCAGCGCGTCCTCCGCGTCTCCATCCATCTACATGAGCAAGAGCGCGAGGGTGCGCACCAGCGCGCCGCTGCCCAGATTCGCCACCGATACGCTGGACTTCGGGCTCGCCGAAGCCATCAACACCGAGTTTAAAGCCAACCGAACCAATGAGAAAGCGGAGTTGCAGCATCTCAACGACAGGTTTGCCAGTTTCATAGAGAAAGTGAGATTTCTGGAGCAGCAGAATAAGATCTTGATCGCGGAGCTGGAGCAGATGCGGGGCAAAGGCTCGTCCCGGGTCGGTGATCTGTACGAAGATGAGATGAGAGAACTCCGGAGACAAGTGGACCAGCTCACCAACGAGAAGGCCACGGTGGAGGTGGACCGGGACAATCTGGGAGAGGACATCGAGCGCCTCAAAGAGAAGTATGGCCAAACATTGTCCAAGAGGCTGTGCAAACAAACCAAAACGTTATAAGTGTAAAATAACATTAAATATCTACCAAGTGCATGAGTTTATAAAAAATACTTTTTTTGCAAACAAGGGTTTAAAATCATATTATTGCCATTTCGTATTTCATATCACCAACAGAACTGTATAGCTAATAAGAAAAATGCATTCATAAATGCATTTTAACGGTGCATTTATACAACAAAACCATGTATAAGTGAAGATTTAGAACTATAATTCTCTCTAAAATCTATATATATATTATATATATTATAGTATATATATTATATATTATATTATATATATATTGCACACATACGGTATAGGCCTGATTTATTATACATTGTTGTGAGTTGAAATTTCATTTAATGATACTGGAAAAGGTACTCATTACATTAAGAAGTGGTTTACCGCGCTGATCCTTAAAATGATTGTATAGTGTAACCTAAGATAGGTTGATTTAGTCATATAGTTAATTTAAGAATATTTCTGAACTACATAAAACCTGTTTATTAGATGTTCCCATATGTGCTGTTTTTTTTTTGTGCAGTGTTGAATTGTCTCAGGGACAAAGCTGTTATCTTACAAGGTCAAATAAATGTCGTTTAGGTTTTATACTGTTATTATTTAAATAAACTAGGCTAAATCCATATATAAATGCCTTAAACAAAACTACATTTTATTATTATTATTTTCGATTATTATTATTTACTCTGTAAGATTAGTTGAATTTCTGTCAGGACAAAGCTCTTCTTTATAGGGTTTTCTCGTTACCAGGTTAAAAACAACCCATTATTTGTTCAATTGTTTGATACAGCCAAAGAGAAGAAATTGATTTTATTTCGTTTGTTGTCAAAGGCTTTCTTATTGTCCCGATGAGATGCTCCAGTGGGTTTGGTTGTGTTATACAGGGTGTGGCTCTGCTTAAATATTCATCTCATTTTCAGACTTCAAGAAGAGATGCTCCAGAGAGAGGATGCGGAGAACACCCTTCGGGGTTTCAGACAGGTACATCTTCGTATGTTCAGAGAAACCACAACCATTTTTATATGTGTTCTTGGACCTGATGTTTGATTGGGTGCTACCACAGCCACAATTACAATGTGATCAGTTAGCGTTCCAGTCAGTGTTTGCAAGACGCTACTGATTGTCTCCTCACAATAAAAGGGTCAGTGCAGGCCTGGTCAAGCTGCCCTCTTGTCCGGCATCAGATTTAGACACGCAACTGAAAAGAAAGCTTTGTCTGAGAACAGGCTGGACGTTCATGACAAAGCAAACTGTTGTATGAGTGGGAGGAGCCAGTGTTAACCAGGGTACACTGGTGACTTATGGACACAGAGGAGAGGATGTGTGTGTGTGTGTGTGTGTGTGCGCTTTAAAGGGTGTCTGCCACTACCAGCTGCAGCACTACAAACAGTTAGCAGCAGGCAAGCTATTGTTATTCACTTCAGAAAGGAATAGCTTAAAAGAATTTACATAAACTACCATTCAAAAGCTTGGGGTCAATAAGATTATTTTAAAAGAAATTAATACTTTAGTTAATACAACTGCATGGTTGCATTTAATTGATCAGAATTGACAGTACAAACATTTAAATAATGGTACAAAAGATTTCTATTTCAAATAAATGCTGCTCTATCAATCAAAAACATAAAGAAATAGATTTTTGTGGATATGTATCGTGGTTTGCACAAACATTAAGGAGCACAACCCTTTTCAACATTGATAATAATAGGATATGTTTCTTAAGCATCAAATAAACATATTAGAATGATTTCTGAAGGATCATGTGACACTTTAGACTGGAGGAATGATGCTGAAAATTCAGCTTTGCATCACAGGAATAAATTACATTTTAAAATATGTTAACATAGAAAACTGTTATTTTAAATTGTAATAATATTTCCCAATATTCCTGTATTTTTGTCCAAATAAATGCAGCCTTGTTGAGGATTAAGAGGATGTTATCAAAAACATTTAAAAATTTAAGTTTTTGAACTGGAGTGTATAATGTGATTCTTTTAGTGCAAAGGAATAGCAGAATGAGAAAAGGGAACTCATAGGAAAAACAAGTGGAAGTTTAAAACAAAATTTTTAGGAGAAATGTCTCCTAGGTTTATACAAATAAATCTGATGAATATTTTATGTGTGTTACGCCCACAGGATGTTGATAACGCCTCCCTGGCTCGTCTGGACCTGGAGAGAAAGGTGGAATCCTTGCAAGAAGAGATCGCTTTCTTGAAGAAGCTTCATGATGAGGTACTGAACCACCTGGAGAGAGAAACATCAAAATGAGATGTCTTTAATATCTTAGGTGTTTCTCATTCATAGCATTAACATGAAATGCAAATGTCAATTTTTACATTATTTTTACCCCAATAATGTCACGTGTCTATTCAAGAGTGTCAGAAAAGATCTCAATAATCGCCAGGACATGAATTAAAAAATTAGAGATTTTAATACAAATTGAAACCTTTCTTAGAGACCAAACTCTATAAGTTTATACATGCATAATCTCTTCTTCTAATGAATTTTAGGAGAAACATACAAGACAAAGCTCATGGTTTAAAAAACAACAACTCAGAGTCTCCTGAGCCATAAAAGAGTAGCTCTGAACAATAAAATGAATAAAATTTCCTCTGGCCATTCAACCATTCTTCTCACAGTCGTGGTTTTCTGGCTGACTGACACTTTTGTTGGGCTTGTTAATATCAGGGGTTTGTCAGGCATGTGTGACTTGTTGCCATAGTGATTAAATGGGGTGTAATTCCAAGAGAATAAAGCGGAGACATTGTTTCAGGATCAGGAAGTACATTAGTTCAGGACTAACAAACTATTGCTATTGTATTTCAGAATGAGATTTGTTCAGTCTACGTTCAAATCAAAAACCCAAAATTATGGCACACAATTATTATACATTACCATTCAATAGCTGGGGTCAGTCAGATATTCTTTTGAAAGAAATAATAATTTTATTTAGCAAGGATGCATTCAATTAATCAAAAATGACAAAAATGCTTATAATACTTATAATGTAAGAATTAAACTATACAAATTAAACAAATTATAATTTTAATATAAACCGTTGTCAATATTATTGATAATAAATGTTTTTTGAGCAGCAAATCAGCATATTAGCATGATTTCTGACGGATCATGTGACACTGAAAACTGGATTAATGATGCAGAAAATTCAGCTTTGCATGCATTTTAAAATATATTAACATAGAAAACAGTTATTGTAAATTGCATTACTATTTCACAATATTACTGTATTGTACTGACCTTGAACTTTTGAACAACAGTGTACAATGCGATATTCACACTGTAAAAAATGACCGTGATTTTAACGGTAAAAGACTGTAAAAATGCTACAGTAAAAACCTGTAAATGGTTAACGGTAAATTCCCCGACTATATACGGTGAAAAAATGGGGACATTCATTTTACTGTAGTATACCGTTTTTGGAAGTGGAAAAGACCGTATAATTTACAGTGATTAACCGTAAATTGACATTCCCAGAATTCCCTGCGTAACATTTCAAATTTGATGTTTTGTTGTTGAAATAACTGTTTCTTCTTAGTTTTATCAGTTATGTACATTAGGGTTGTATGTTACACCTAATGTTGTTAAATGAATGTTTATTGTATTATTTCAGTTTCATGTGTGTTACCATGTTGTGTGTTTAGTGTTTGTGTGAATGACACTGTGCACCTTCTATATATGTTATTATTTAAAAGCTGCTTGTGATGGGCTTTAGTTAATCATGTGACTTTCTCATCACCACCTGCATTTGGTGGTTATCAGTGTATTACAAAGGTACAAAACAGATTTCAGTACTTCAATAGGTTGATATATTAACATTATATCAGTTAATGAAATTATGGTATTTAACTGTAAATTTAAGTTAAAACTGTAAAACCTAAAACGTTGCTACCGTATTTTTTACGGTAAAATTCCGGCAACCACAGCTGCCGTTTTTTTACCGTAAATTTTAGGGACTTTTTTTACAGTGCAGGATAGGTTTCAAACTTTGCATTTGGATTGTTAAAGTCAATTTTTCCAACATCTCCACAGGAACTTGCTGAACTGCAGATTCAGATCCAGGAACAGCACGTGCAGATTGATATGGAGGTGGCCAAGCCTGACCTCACCGCTGCCCTGAAAGACGTCCGGCAGCAGTACGAGACTCTGGCTTCCAGGAACCTCCAGGAGTCTGAGGAGTGGTACAAATCCAAGGTCAGGTTCTCATAATAAAACAGATAATTCTAATAAAAAACAGGCATCTCAACTTTTGAAAGGAGGGGAAAAAATGTTCTCATATTCCATATCTTTTCTGTATCTAATACAGATTTACTTGCAGCAATAATAAATACAGTTTGTGGAGAAACACCTGAGATAGAAACATCAGACAGAACTTAGTTAAGTTACAAATGAACAATGAAACAATACAAGAAAGGATCTGATCTGTAAGACAGTGTGAGATGTTTGAGGAATCAACTCCTTAAGACGTGGCAGATGGTCGACAGAGAGGTTTGTGTGGATTTAGAGACCATCTGCTCCTCTGTCACAGTGTTAATCATCCTAATGGACCGATTGATCTATTAACCTAGATCTTCAAACATGAAACCAGCACAGTCATCAGTGGCCTTCAGTTGTAAATAGAAAACAAGAGTCAGAGAGGCAGATGGAGCTTTATCTTAATCTCACACTTTCTCTTTTTTGTAGTTTGCTGACCTATCAGAAGCTGCTGCCCGTAACAACGAAGCAATCCGTCTGGCCAAGCAGGAGGCCAATGACTATCGCCGCCAGCTTCAATCTCTCACCTGCGACTTAGAAGCTCTTAAAGGAACTGTAAGTACTGGAGAACATTATATTAGCTTCAGTGTTATTTTAGTATCATTGAGATACTACTATAGATTTTACTCATATTTTTGATTTTCTGTTTTCATTTACATTTTTGAAGTTTAATAAGTGTTTATTGTCATTTTTGAAAATTATTTCCATTTCAGTTTTAGTTTAGTACAACAAGTTAAACGAAATTAACATGAGAAAGATTTTTGCTTTTTATATAATTTAATTTTAGTTCATGATTATTTAGTTTCACGTAAAGAAAAAAATATATTTTAGATTTAGTTAACTATAATTAGCATTTATTAAAGAGCTTTATATTACGACTGTTTAGATGACTAGTTATCAGATCCATCATTTCAGAATGAGTCCCTGGAGCGTCAGATGAGAGAGATGGAAGATAACTTCTCCATGGAGGCATCCGGTTACCAGGACACCATTGCTCATCTAGAGGACGACACCCGCAATATGAAGGATGAGATGGCGCGCCATCTACGTGAATACCAGGATCTGCTGAACGTTAAAATGGCCCTGGATATTGAGATCGCCACCTACAGGAAGCTGCTGGAAGGGGAAGAAAGCAGGTGAATGTTTGCTTTTGCAAATAGAATTTCTTCGTATTGACTTTGTATTCTTAGCTTTTCTTTAAAGGCACATTCAGCATGGACTTATAGTGACACCTAGTGGAATAAACGTGGGGACATGAGTTTTGGTTACTGATTTGATGGTAGAAAGCAGTGTTATTTTAGTATTTAGTATATGCTATTCTATTTTTTATTAACATTGTGAATTAGCTTTTACTTTTCTATTTTCAGTTTTTATTTTAATTGTGGTTGTTTATTTTTAAGCTTTTCATTAAAAATTTTATGTCGCTTCATTTAAATAACAAAATATTTTTAATAGTATTAACAAAAAATATTAAAAACATTTTAACCCTGGTAACTAGACGTTATCTTTTGCTCACAAAAATAAATTAAAGAATTAATTTATTAAATAATGCAAATAGTAGTTGGCTGGTCACTTGACCTCAACATGGTGACTTCTACGGTAAAATATAAACTGGTAATATATAATTTAATAAGACTTAATTAAAAAAGTATTTTTTGTAATTAGGGGGAAAAACGAGTGAAACCTTTAGACTTGACTAGTTAAAATTATAGTACAAAATATGTTTGGACTAACCTTTACAATATTATTTCTCGCTTTCGTTTTTCGTCTAGGATCCCCACACCATCGCCAAAACTATCATCATTACCCTTCGGAGGTCAGTATTTTGGTAGTTAATACTTAAAAAATTGTGAAGAGATGGAAAAACAATGCTGAAGCAAATACTGTATCCAGCATAAGCATGATAATTATGATGTAAAATAAATAGGCTGATCGCTTTTTAAAATGGAGCAGAAAAGGCATCCCATGTCCTATATTTAGTTGAAAAATGAGCATTACAGTTAAAATCAAATCAAATACACGTTTACTTGCAGGCCTTGTGAAAAACATGGTTTGGGATGAAACAATTGAAACAAGATGCATTCGTACCGACATTTTGTTTAATATATATATATATATAGAGATATTAATATATATAATATATATATAGTATATATATATATTTATGTATTTTTGTTTTTCCTGCAGATGTCCATGAAGGAAACCAGACCTGCGATGGACAGCCTGTCAAAGAAAGTGGTGATAAAGACCATCGAGACCAGAGATGGACATGTGAGTGGCATAAAAAGTCTTTACAGGTGTATGAAGTTAAAATGAAATCACGACCTTCTGACATTTTCCAATGCAGCTGAATTAACGAGTCCCCCCAACATTATGATCTGGAATGAGCCGCATGTGAACATGTGACCAGTAGGGACACTAGAGAGCTGAAGATCCATGCTGGAGTAGAACGAGGAGGAATGGAGTTTCTTTTGTTGTTTCTGTTGAGAGTAAAAAAGAAAAAGAGCTTTAAAGTGCCTTTAGAGCGGTCTGTTGATAGAGCTGTATTAGAGCTGAAAAGATAACGTAGGCCACTGAATAAACCAGCTTTATCCAGGTTTATGTTAACCAGGATGTCTGTAGTTTACACTGTTGAAGACCACAGCAATACTGCTACACCTTTTACTGTTTTGTATAATTATTGCAAATGACCAAAAACTTGCATCACAAGAAGACCAAACTGTCGACAAATTTCCACAAATTCAATAAACCTTTTAAAGAATAATCAGATTGCTTTCTTTTACGAAGAGTATTTGTCCTTCATTTCTTATTACCATGCCAAATGAGCGAAACATCTGAGGGGCTTTTTCAAATGCTTCTCTGTTGCGCAGTAAAATCTTCTACGTCATAAAAATAAACAGATTAGCAGGATCTATCCGGGCAATGAGCAACACAAGAATATTTCTATGATCTAATTAAAGATAATTTCTTGAATGCTAATGGGTGAGCTCTAATGAGATCATCATCTCATCATGTTTAGTGATTAGTTCTCGGCATGCTTAAATAGCTGCCAATCAACCCCCAGTTTCAAGGACCTCCACATGTTTTCTGATATGATTTTATGTACCTTCATAACTAAGAGCTAATCCCAAATCCATTTTTTCCCGAGGGTGAAAGCAAAGGGTAAAGACCAGGCAAATCGGGCCAGTCTGAAGGAGGATTTAGCATATTGGCATTGATTCTATAAAATATTGCGATATTAAGCCAACTCTGTTGAAATTAAACCAATATCTTAAAACACCCTTGTACCAGTGTTATTTTAGTATCATTGAAAACACAGATTATAGTTTTTGTTAAATTACATTTTATTTGTATATTTTCTTTAAAATTGTAGTAATTTTGTTACTTGTGTGGTTTCGTCTTTTTTAATATTTCTCGTATTTATTAATTTCAGTAAACCAGATTAAAGTAAATTAAATAGAGGAATGTTGCCTTGGCAACTAGCATGCAATAAAATAAGTCTTTCATTATTTTATTTTACTCCAGATATGTTTATTTTATTTCAGGTAATGAAAATGTAACTCTTTTATGGTTTTAGTTAAATATAATAACCTACAAAACTCCAAAAAGCATGACAATTCTAACGACTCAGTTAATATCAAATTGAAGTATAGCTAAACTAAATGTCATTGCTCTGTAAACAACATTTTTCTATTGCCTTCACCTGATTAAAATAATATTTTAATAACTATCATTAAATAAATCAAATTATAGGCTAAGGAAATCCAGACATTCTATCATGCATGGAATAATCTAGTTAAAACTAAATACTTTATCTTTGAATTCAATTATACTTATTCTTATATGACCTTTACAGGGTTAAGGCAATTAAAGAGTGAAGGCATTAGCATGTAAATGGAACCGTTCTGCATCCAGTTCCATTTCTATGGTCCAAAACTTTTACTTGTCTGCTCTCTAGTGGACATTGGTTTCAACCGAATGAAGTTCTATGTTTATGTTATTGTAAACAGAAAAATAAGACAGAAGGAGAAAGAGAAGCAGTAAGCAAAGTTTATCTATAGTATTTTTGTAACAATTATTGTTGGTTATGATAGTGTTTGCAGGTTAAGAAAATAAAGAGAGATAAAGAATTAAGAAATCAAATCTGATTCGCGAGAAATAATGTGTTGTAAGATATAAATGTTTTTAAAAATTAAGATATAAACTCTGAGAAAAAAACGGAGAAAATTCAGAATTGTGAGATTTAATTTAATTTAGAGTAAAAAAAAAAAGAAGTCAGGATTGCACAAAAATATTTTTTTAAGCGGTATTTTTTTTATTTTATGTACTTCTGTTATTGTGTGGGGCAGAGAATGTATATCTTTTTATTCTTATATATTTATTAGAATTATTTGTGTTTTGTATAATTACATGGTGCACCACCTGGAATCAAAACTGAGTACAAGCACATTTCAAAATGTCAAAATGAATGTTGATATTTTGTTTCTAAATGCAAAGACATTCATTTATTTGTAGTGAGAGAGTGATTTAACTACAAACTACTTTCCAAACTACTTTCCTTCTTACACTGTTTGATTAAGTGAAAGACAGGAAGAAATTATCTATGCTTGATTACAATCATGAACACAGGATCTGATGAGAAGAATGTGCCCGTATAGCGCCATCATTTAATCACTAATACTGTCCAAATTAAAAATGATTAGACAGAGACTACAGAGACAGAGAAGCAGAAGCTCAGAAAATCTATTTCTTCATTCAGCTGAAAACGTATTTAGTGGCAGTGTGTGTCTCTTACCATAAAACTTGAACATGACATGGAAAACTCGGCCCTTAAACTGTGTTTAACAAACTCCAGCATGGAAGTGCCTGACTGGTGTTGTTCTGATTCAGTAATTGCAGGTCTAACAGCTGCAGGGACTCATCTCAGGCATCCAAAATTGTCCACAGCCCTGCTGTTCCATTACAGATTTCATTACCTCCTCACTGTGAAGGGCAATCTGTGTCATCAGCAGGGATATGGGAGAACTGAGAGAGATACACAGGAGAGAGAGAGAGCATTGGGGTGGTCTCTAGAGATTTCTGACAAAACAGAGAATGTTGCTTTTTTCAAACCAACAGAAATTATAGTAAATCTGAACAATAAGCTGATAAACATTTATGGCAGTGCAGGTTCTCATCGCTGTTCTTATTGTGAATTATATATTCATTGTGTACTTAATGTGTTAATTAAGCTTTACTGTATATACAGATACATGTTACCTTTTTTAAAGGTTATTTTGCTTTTTTTGTGAAGCAACTTAAAAAAACTGTCTGAGAATTGCAACTCCAAGACTTACTTTATTGCATGGATCTCTGGAATACTTCATTCTGAAAGGTCAATTGTACAGAGCCCCTATATGATATTATTTTGCACAAATACTGTGCTCCCTCAAGAAACTTTGTATTCACTCGCAAAACATTTGCTTTCTTTCACAAAAATATTGCATTCCCCCAAGAACTACACGTTATCTTGCAAAATAGTTGCGTTCTCTTCCAAAAGTACCATGTTCTCCTGAGAAACTCTGAGTTATCTTGCAAAATATTTGCATTCTTTAGCAAAAGTATTGTGTTCCTCTTAGACACTTTGCATTATCTTGCAAAATATTTGTGTTCTACTGCAAAAGTATTGTGTTCCTCTGAGGATTCACGACTCTTATCACTATGCAACTCACACACTTGCTACTTCTACTGCAAAAGTATTGTGTTCCTCTGAGAAACTTATCTTGCAAAATATTTGTGTTCTACTGCAAAAGTATTGTGTTCCTCTGAGAAACTTATCTTGCAAAATATTTGTGTTCTACTGCAAAAGTATTGTGTTCCTCTGAGAAACTTATCTTGCAAAATATTTGTGTTCTACTGCAAAATATTGTGTTCCTCTGAGAAACTTATCTTGCAAAATATTTGTGTTCTACTGCAAAAGTATTGTGTTCCTCTGAGAAACTTATCTTGCAAAATATTTGTGTTCTACTGCAAAATATTGTGTTCCTCTGAGAAACTTATCTTGCAAAATATTTGTGTTCTACTGCAAAATATTGTGTTCCTCTGAGAAACTTATCTTGCAAAATATTTGTGTTCTACTGCAAAATATTGTGTTCCTCTGAGAAACTTATCTTGCAAAATATTTGTGTTCTACTGCAAAATATTGTGTTCCTCTGAGAAACTTATCTTGCAAAATATTTGTGTTCTACTGCAAAAGTATTCCGTTCCCACCCTGAGAACCACTTTATGGAAATACTGGCAATAATATTTGATTCCAATGCAAAATATTTGAAATTGGGAACTTATTGTTAATCGTTTTAAATTATTTGTGTTCTCTTGCAAAAGTACCGTGTCCCTGAGAATCTTTGTCTTCTTGCAAAATATTTGTTCTCTTGCAAAAGCATTATGTTTTCAGAGAATCTTTGTGTTATCTTGAAAAACATTTGTTTTCTCGCAAAAGTATTGCGTACGCGTACGAAGAACTGTAACTACGGTTTACAGTATTCTCTTGCATTAGGCCATATTGATGGCGGATCCTTCTATATAATATAATAATATGACTAATATATCAAAACTAAGAAAAATCATGAAATCATGTCCATGCATTGTTTATTTGAGAGGGAGCCACATCATTAGCAGGATAATGAACATTCAGTTGGTCTGAATCACAAAATAAACCCCTTCAGGGTGACTCCGGAATAACTTGCTTGCCTGTATTGTTATTGTAACACATTTTGGAAAAAAGTCTAAATGTCACAGTTTATTTTGTGATAATGACCCTAATAGTAACGTTTATATATACCAGATTTTTGGGGGGCTGAAAGCAAGATAATTACATTTATCTCCTAAAAGTTATTTGTGTTAGAGCAAAACTAGTACAAATGTAACATTAGTTCACCAGTAACAGAGTATAGTGAACCAAAATTACACATATCTACGCCTATTTAAGCATTTGCACGTGGGCTACCTAGGATAACTGACAGACGCCCTCATTTCGTTATGTTGCTTTAGGTAATTTGGTGTGGACTTATGGCAGTGCTAATAAAGATGAGTGCCAGTTTCTACGCCCGCCACATTTCTTCTCTAACGCCACCTAACAGATGTGCTTGGTATATGGCAGCGGATGGATGAGGCTTTAATTACCATAGTCCTTGATGAAACACTCGTTTTCTTGTTTAACTCTCAGCTATGAGAGCAGAATTAATTGCAGTGCTCAAAAGGGGCAAAGTAATCAGAGAACCATTATAACTAATTCTGGTGTCAGATCGTGACACAAAAGATAGCTGTCTGTTTTAGAGCGCACTTTACTGAGAAAAGCAGTTGCACGCTGCGAGTTCAGTAAATTAGTGGTTTACCTCATTTCGAATCCCATCTGTTTTATCGTCTTCTGTCTTATTGATTCCAGAAACAGAAAATGTTTTTTTTATTGTTTGGAAAATCTTACCCGTTAACAATTTGCTTTAAGACTATTTGAAAACAACATGTTTCCATTTGTAATTTATACATGTACAATCTATTGTGTTTAGCTACTTATATTGCTGTACAGTATTACACAGAAATAACACATTTTGGTATATCTGCAGTATCTAACTGATTAGGCCTAAATAAGCGTTATCTTTGAAACTGTGTTTTTGTACACTGCCTGGAAATTAGCAAAGTGCATCTCAACTTGTTTTGCTTCTGGACTTCATAGGAAACGTTACACTTTATTTAAACACAGTACCAAATGGTTTATTGTAAAAGTAAACAAAATGTCTTTAAGATTAAAGCAAATATTGCTGGTTTTTGAGGATGAGGACATGTCACAAAACTGGTCTGTTTTGCCATCTGCCTGTGCAGCTTCTACCAGGTGACAGATGAATGTGTGCCAAAATATTGTTTGAGTCAACAACTAAACATATGGAAAACAATAAGTGACAACCCTGATTCCCTATTGAAAAAAAACCCAGTATATGCTAGGATAGGCATATCCTAAGCAACTAGCTCCTGCTCAGGACCAGCTTAGGACCAGCACATAACCAGTTTAAAACAGCTCAAACCAGCAGCTATGCTTCAAAACATACCTAACCAGCATATACTGTTTTTTTTCCAATAGGGAATCAGGGTTGTCACGTAGTAATGGGGTCACGTATTTTGAATCCAAAATTAAGCAACTGTATTGAGCCCTTGTTACATATGCTTCAAAACATACCTGAGCAGCTACTGGATTTTTCAACAGGGTTGTGCCATAGTAAATAGTCTACAATTCTGTAGCACATTGCAGATGTGTTTCTCATTTTGAGACTGCCAAGGCAGTCTGCATTTGTGTGTGTGCATGTTCTTTAAAAAGGTCTTAAGTCTTTTATCTTACGAATGATTGGTCTTTTGGGAGGGAGAATCATTTGACAGATGAATGGTGACTTTGCTGGGCACCTTGTCTTGCCCAACCCCCCTGTATCAACCCCCCCCCCGACTCCCTTCCACCCCCCTGCACCCCCCCCCCCCCCTCCAAATGGCCCCCCCCCCCCTCTTTTGACCCGCCTCAACCCCACCCCTCACGTCTTGTTTGCCTCTGGGCCACCCCCCTATTCCCTAAAACCCCCCCCACCCCCGCCAAACGCCCCCCCCCCCCCCCCACCCCCCCCCCCCCCCCCCCCCCCCCCCCCCCCCCCCCGCAATTTTCCCCCCCGTGAGGAAGGGCATTGCACCACCCAACTTCTGTCAAGCTCAGTCACTGGCGGGTTGGTTGCCCAGAGCTAAGGAAAACAACATTCCTCCCAGGCCAAAACTGAAACAAAACGCTCCCAAAAGGAATGAAAACTAGCTCAAAATGTTCCTGTGTCCACAGATGACAGCTGCAGGATTCCCATAAAGAGCTTTAAAATAAACTCTTTCCCCCATTTATTCTATGTATTACATTTTTTTTGTGGATGAGTTTATATTTGTGCAAATTTGATTATTTAATCTATTTTATTCCTCTTAAGTTATTGAAAATATCTGAATTAAAATATGTAAATGTACATGGATAGATGATAGACTGATGTGTCTAAAGGCTATTTTTGTCCTCAAAATGCGTATTGTCCTTTCACTTCCCCAATTCTCCAATTTTTTTCTTCATATATTAAATTAAAATCCTCTCTCGATAACTTGTTGATGGCGTCTCGGTTGGCCCCCCCCCCCCCCCCACCCCCCCCCCCCCCCCCCCCCCCCCCCCCCCCCCCCCGCTCCATCCACCCCCAAGTCTCAACGCTCTCAGACTTATAATAGCCTACATACTCTTTTCTCTTTGCTTCTCTCTTCTTCTCTCCACATTCACTCCTGTTTTATCTAAATCACCTAAGACATCACACTGTGGCATGATATAACTGACCAATACACATTTGTCTAAATAAACCTGTTGGTGGCTGTGGTACATTATAAAAAAAGTAGTCCCAAAATTTTTGAATTTTTGAAATAATCCAATTATAGGAAAACCACAACACTGGCTCCAAGTTATCAGTCGTTGCATGTTCACGGTCAGTTTCCGCTGTATCATGACATCAAACGTTCAACATCTGTGGTAGACTGACTGACTCATATCTCCAGAGACGCCAAATCAGTGTCAGAGCTTGACAGATGACTGTTAAAAGTTGAATTTTAAGGTTAGTTTAGGCCAGTTTAGAGGTCTAATACCTAGAGAGAGCTATTTGCTATAATTTCCTTTAACTTCATAGGCAGTTTCTCGTCTTGCACAAGACTATCCTCAGCTGTGATGTGAAGGGCAGCAGACAGAGAAAAATCATCGTTCAGTGAAACTTGAACTTGTGTCCGGTGTGACGTTGTGTAAGGTCCCGTCCCCACACTTGCGATCTTGACCACTTGAGAGTGCGTGCGTGTGACAAAAAGTACACATGACAGTCCCAAGTTGGCAAAATGGATGTTTATTGCTTTGAATGCATAATAAATCCAGATGTTTATTGCTTTGAATGCATAATAAATCCATGCTTTGCTTTGGAGTGGTATTTGAGGTGAAGCCCAGCATTCATCACATTCAGGAACTCGCGTGTCCCAAAATCTTGAAATTTCGAGGAGAACATTTGGTGTAAGTTAAATGAATTAGGTACTACATATAATTTAACAAAGTTTTGCTCCTTATTAGTGCACAGTAAGCATTTTGTAAAACATGTGCAACTGCTTTTGCTTGCAACTGCTACACTGTAAAAAAAAATCCGTAAAATTTACGGTAAAAAAACGGCAGCTGTGGTTGCCGGAATTTTACCGTAAAAAATACAGTAGCAACGTTTTAGGTTTTACGGTTTTAACTTAAATTTACAGTTAAATACCATAATTTCATTAACTGATATAATGTTAATATACCAACCTATTGAAGTACTGAAATCTGTTTTGTACCTTTGTAATACACTGATAACCACCAAATGCAAGGATGGTAATGAGAAAAAAGGTCACATGATGAAACAAAGCCCATAACACAAGCAGCTTTTAAATATAAATATAGAGTGTGCACATGTGCATTCACACAACACCAAACACCATCCATGGTAACCACATGAAACAGCAAATAATGCCAATATAACATTCGTTAAAACATTAGAATCCCAGGTAACACACAACCCTATATACAAAACTGCCTAAAGAAACTAAGCAAGAACATTAGCTTATTTCAACAAAAAAACATACAAATTGAATGTAATGCAGGGAATTCTCGGGAATGTCAAGTGACGGTTTATTGGAGGACTGTAAAGTTATACGCGTCTTTTGCACTTCCAAAAAACGAGTCTGTATAACTACCTTAAAATGAGATGTAATCCATGTCATGGTACCAATCGTTTTTTTTCACCGTATATAGTAGGGCAATTTACCGTTAACCATTTAACATTTAACATTTTTATTGTAGCATTTTTATAGTCTTTTACCGTTAAATTTACGGTCATTTTTTACAGTGTACAGTTGACTTGATTCTTCTTAATAGTTTAATTATGATGTGACACCATGTGATTTTGGTCAGAATTAATTGAATGTGTTGGGCAATTCTCTTTCATTTCTCTTTTTACTTCCCACTATTTTGACAAAACGAGAGCAATTGTGTCTAATCAGAATCAGTTAGTGGTCATCAAACCAAATAGCTTGCAAACTTACTAAAAAAAGGCAAATATTTAAAAACTTCAGTTCTATTTCAGTATATGGCATAATTAAAATACATGAATTGTCTTATTTACAAGTTCCCAGTTCAGAAGGTCTGTAAAAATAGACACTGTAGTGGAGTTCAGGTGCGTTCATCAATTATAATTATTCCAACATGACATTATGGCAGCATTAATTGTATGCACAAGTAAGAAAGATATTTAAATGAAGCACTAAAATCTGCATGATTTGAGATGTGGAGGTGTCTGTGAGTGCTGAGGTGGGCAGCATAGACCCACCGATCACAGCCTCTGCAATACACTCTGCTCATTACCTTCAGTTAAACCAGCTAGATAGTCTGCTTGAACTTAACACTAGGCTTTTAGCAGCTCAATCACACAAACTATTGGACATTTGATGACGAGCCGAGCGTAGTGGTGTCAGAAGCTGTACCAAGTGTATGGGTTATCAGGCCTGCTTGCTTGGGAGCCGATGTTTCAGTTTCTTAAAGTGTTTGTAGCTCTCACTCTCCCCCCCCCCCCCCCCCCCTTTCCCCCCCCCCCCCCCCCCCCCCCCCCCCCCTGTGATGCCAGCAGTGTAATTACTGGAGTTATGAACACTGCTAGCGTGATACCAACGCACCGCTTAAAGGCATCTTATTCTCCCTCTCCACCTCTGAATTAAGGCGTAGGAGCTCCTTAAACATTCATGAGTCAATAGAAAACTCCTTCAGGATCCTTTTTGTGATTGTTTTACACTTAACCTTTGTTTTGCACTTACAGGTGATTTAGGCGTTCAAAGTTCAGACAGCTGTGATACGCTGGTACTCCAGGAGTGATAACCGCAAGGTCTTCAGAAGTCTGAATTGGAAACTCCCAGAGAAGATTTTATTGCTCAGAGTTTGCACCAGAGACTCTATAGACTTCTCACTTGTCCTTCCTTTAAGTATCAGCCTTATCAGATGTTTCTCCAATAATTCCTTTAGAGAAATACAAATTCATTGGCACCAATTGTTGACATATAGTACCATAAAATATAAAGATATAACATAAATGTGGTTGGCACTTATCAGGTTTGCAGTTCCCAAAACCATCTTTAGCTAACTATAGTCGTGAGTTCCATTGAACTCTATTGGTAACGACGGAACTTGCGACCACAGTTGCTTTTGGGAAACGCACCCCATATCATTTGGAGGAGAATGATGGGAAAATGATGAGAAATGTTTGAGTTCATAATCACATTGAGATCTCTGAACTAAGTACAATTTGAGTCGTTATTGAGATCCATGCAACTCTAGAGCAGTAGTTCTCAAATTTTGGATTTGGCCCCCCCATTGTCCTGGGAAGTATTCGAAGCCCTCACTTAAATCTTTCTCTCACGTACTTCTGGGGCATGATGAAAATACTTCTTTTCAAACTTATTTTCTTTTTTATTGTGAGAAACTAGCAGTTTCTGTAGAGTAAAACAATTAACCACAATTGTTATTATTATTTTATTCCAGAAGTTTAATAAATACAACAGTTGCTGATGGTACAAGCTTAAATATTTATTTATTTATTTTTGAAATTATTTATTGATTTTAATCCATTTAATAATATTAATTAAAATATGTAATATTTTTTTTAACTATATATAAATATATATACTTCTATTTAAATTATTTAAATCTCCTTTGGAAGTTTGCTGCTCATAATACAGAATTGTGCTGTTTAGCGTCCTGATTAAATTACTTATAAACCCCCATGCTACCATTATTTTTACATTTTTAATATTATTACATGATATGCTTCATATTTTTAATTTCATTTAAAAGTAATATTTAATTTTAATTTTGAACTTTTATATTTTCTAACTAATTTTAAATGGACAGTTCAACCAAAAATGATTCAAAATTATGTCATCATTTATTCTCCCTCAAGTTGTTCCAAACCTGTATGAGTTTCTTCCAGCTGTCATACACAAGAGAAGATATTTTGAAGAATGGTGATAACCAGACAGCTGCTGGTAGCCATTGACTTCTATTTTTTCATAATATGGAAGTCAATGGCAGTCACCTGTTTGGTTACCAATATTTTTCATAATATCTTCTTTTGTGATCAACAGAAGAATCTATCCCTTTAACTCAAGAAGTTGAGAACCACCAAGATACATGAGTCTTTTTCTGAAGGAAAAGTCTCTATTTGTTCTCCGCTGAATCTCATTGCTGTCTTAGAGAAACAGTTGAGATCTCATTGCTTGTGTTTCTTCCAGACTGCAACACAATTGCCTCCCCAAACAAATGTAACCAACCACACGAGCTCTGACTGGAGTGTCAACAGCTGTAAATACGCTGAATGTTTCAGGCACATAGCATCATGTGAAACCACAAAAAAGGCACTTTTTTTAACCTGTGAGCGCTGTCTTTGGTTGCCATGGATACCTGTGAGGTGAGAGTCCTGGGTGGGGTTTTGTGGACTATGGTCTTTTCAGAATCAGATAAACCAGGCTTTTATCCTGCTACACCCACTCAGAGATAGAGAAGTTAACCTGCTTCGTTCTGCTCTCTGCGTCCTTGAGGTTTATATCTTTCTCTCTGGCGTTCTGTCAGAGTGTCAGTGTAGGCTGACCCTGAGTTTTTATTTCACTTGTTGCATTGCTTGAGTGAATTGGTGACTGGCCATGGACTGACTATACAGCAGCTCTGTAGTAAAACATCATTGCTTTTGAAATAGTTGTGTTGTGTGTGATGATTGTATGCCTAGAATATTACAATCCAATTTCGAGATCACCATATATAACCTTATGCTTTTTCTTTCTTCCGTATCTCCAAAAGAGATATTTTGAAGAATGTACATGCTGGTGTTCTCCATGCAATGAAGGATAATGGAGATTGACACAGTTAAGGTACAAAAATGAAACATCTATCTATAGATTTCCAGGCCAATTTTAATTTCATAATGTATAAATATTTGATATATTTGAATTTGATATTTTAAAACATATTTTTGGTCTGCCCAATTTTTTTTGTGATGAGACAACAATTTTTATCAGGTCTTTTTTTTTTCCCCAAACTTTCAAAACTTTTTTTTTTTTTTTTGAAAAGTTGACTTTTATGGTTTTGTAAGATGGACCCTGAAAGTTACAGTACAGTTTTAGTGCAATTAAAGAATCTTTTTTTGAATCTTTTAAATTGTTCGGTAGATGCAGATGACAGAATGTTCATGTCTTTATTAAATGTTTGAATTAGTGCTGTCAAACGATTAATCGTGATTAATCACATTTAAAATAAAAGTTTTTGTTTACATAATATGTGTGATTCGTGTATAGTATGTATATATAAATACAAACACTGCATGCTAATAATTAAGAAAACATGTATGTTATATATTAAATTATATTATATGTATAATATAAGAAGGATATATACTATTATATATAGTATATAGTAAGTAAGTATATATATATATATATCATATATATTAATATATGAAATAATTTTCAAAATATATACTGGATGCTGTGCTATGTAAATATACATATAAATATACACAACATATACCTAAATAGTTAACCCCAAAAACTTTTATTTGCGATGGCCGATTATCGCGATTAATCGGTTGACAGTACTAGAATTGAAGTTATTCCCCCCCCAATGTAGAATCGGTATCTACCAACAAAAATAGCCCATGGAAAGTCAATATTGGCAATAAATGTAAATACAACAATAACTTATAGTAATTAAGTAAGGAATAATGCACAACAGCTATTGATATTATTGAAATAATGCACACCGATGTGGTGAGCGTGGTTCGACTAGAGTGCAGAGTTATGATGATGCCGAACTACTTTTCTGACAAATATTTGCCATAGCAATTTCCTCTGCAAAAATAACTGCACCACCTTAGAACGTACGTCAGCGCCCCAACGATTCCCGCATCACGAGCCCACCGCCTAGGTATAATATGCTATATATTACTATATATTACATTTCTCTGCAATATATTAAATTATAAATATTTTTTTGTGTTGTAGGGACCACTTTTTTAAATGTATTTATTTATTGTCATTTTTGTCATTCAATTTATGGAAAAGAGCAGCATTAAATTATACTAACGATTTTGTTGTGTTCTGCTAAAGAAAGAAAGTTTTGCAGGCTTGGAATGACATGAGGGTGAGTGAATGATGATAGAATTGTTAACCATTTTTGGTTAAACTAACCCTTTAATGACACAGAAATAACTATTTCTCTCACTGTGACTCTTTGAATTTAAGGTGTGGGTAAAATTTCACACATGTATGTGTAAAACTATAAATATTGCAGGGGTGTAAACACACATCAGATGAAGGTGTGTGAGCTTTGTGAGAAAGAGAGAGAGCCACATGCAGAATCATCACTCTCAGATTTTAATCTCAGCATGTTTACAGCAGGTGTTTCTGGGAAATGACGCTGTTCTTTGGTCTCTGTTTTGTGTGCAGGTGGGTGAGGGGGGATTTGGAAAACAGGTGCTCAAAAACACAGCTGAATGGGAACGTCCACTCAGCTTGTGTGCGTGCAGGTAGATCACATTGCAGTCATGTGGGAGAGTCACGTAAACATCCATACAGCAATTTAACAGGTGCTATATGTTTTAAAACTGCGTGAATGGGTCATCATCCCTGAAGAACTCTGTAGAATTGAACTAATATGACAGTTTAATTATCACTATGCACCAGCTGCTGTATGTGAATACAAGACACATATAGAATGACCCCTTCACCTCTTCTTTACAAGAACATATATCCAGACAACATTCATTTTCACTTAAACGCACTCATCTGATTTAGATCTGACACTGTACAGAATCCTAGTGAAAACAGATCACAGCAATAAGACTCAATCTAAAGGACACATATTTTTTGTGGTTGCTAAGTGACACCAAAATTGGCTCCTAGCTTTCAGGTGTAATGGCGACAGAAATGCATTTGTTTTATTCCACCTGTTGTGTTGGGGAACACACTGTGGACGAAGACATGTCCACATGCCCCACCCCCCAAAAAAATAAATTTACCATGGAAACCACAGTTTCATTATGCAGTAAATTTACATAGCATCTCTATCCAAACTGATTTTAAGTCGGTGTGTGTGTGTGTGTGTGTGTGTGTGTGTGTGTGTATAATGTGTGTGTATATTGTGTGTGTGTGTGTGTGTTGTGTGTGGGGTGTGGGTGTCTGTGTGTGTGTGTGGTGTGGGATTTATGATTTTTTAATGAAAACTTTTTATGCACTATTATACAATATAAGTTTTTTGTGGTTAACACTATGCTCAAACGTTTGGGTTGGTGATTTTGTTGTTGTTTTTTTTATAGAAGTCTCTTCTGCTCACCAGTGCTTCATTTATTTGATCAAAAATACATACAAAAACAGGAATATTGTGAAATATTATTACAACTTAAAACAAAACTGTTTTAATATATATATTAAAATATTGTTTATTCCTGAATTTTAAGAAGCCATTGCTCCCATTTTGAAGTGTTCTCCTGTCTCCCATGAACAGAAAGTTAAAAAAAGGCTTTTTGTCACAATATAAATGCTTTTACTGTCACTTTTGAAAAATGTAAAGCATCCTTGCTCAATGAAAGTATTAAATTCTTTATAAAAAATACTGACTTTTGAATGACATAAAAATGAAGAAAATGTACTGTAAGTCACATTGTTATTCAGTTGCTATTGTGTTCTGAGTGGTTATTGGTATGCTGTATCTTTTATTGGTGTTTTTGACTTGATGATAGGACAGTTTAGAGTTGAAAGGATGTGAAGTGGGAGAGAGAGAGTGTGGTAGGTTTGAAAAGGTCCTCAAGCTGGGATTCAAACTCGGGACGCCTGTAGCACAACAGCACTTTATGTCAGTGCACTGCCCACAAGGCTATTGGCGCCAATGTTGTATTGTTTCTTAGGCATTGCTTGGTGGTTAATAAGATGTTTTGGGTGGTTGCTAAGTGGTTCCTTACTGGCCCAAGTCAAAAGAGCTCAAGATGTCTCTAAATGTGGCTCAGGTATGTCAATGTAAAAAAATGGTCAGTTAGATTACTTAAGTAGTAGCACATATACACTACTCCTCAACAAGCAGCAAAATTCGATGTATCATTTACACCTGAAGCACAAATGCTGCAGCACGAGTTTCAGCACTGAATTTTAATACTGTGTTTAGGAGTTTTGTTCAAATCCCTAAATGTCCAGTAGTAATATTGATGCTTCAATTGCCGAGTTCAACTTAAAAATGCTTAAGAGTGCAACATAAAGCATTGAACGAGTATTTTGTTACACCCAGTTCTTACATCAGGAAAATGTCAGTTAGTCAGTTCCGCACTAACAAAAGCTAATACTACAGTAGATCTCCGGATATTAGAAGGGTTTATAAATGTAAATGTCTCTTGATAATGTAATTCAAGACTTGAGATACAAAATGGCTGATGCTTCAGTCATGTACGTTCGGTTTTCAGATCACGAGGGCTAATCAGTGAGTGAATTGAAGTGCCACAGGGTTGTAACATAACACCATTGAACGGTTGCATCACTCAAATGAGCTCAAAGTCCTGTTCAAAAGAGCTGTTTTGAAAGAGATAGTAAGAAATGTGTGTAACTGGATCAAATAAGTCTGTTATTTCAGCATTAAGTGGACCAGAAACATACTCAAGTATGTAAGTGCAGATGCTAATTCTTGGCCAACTTATGCTAAATGTACCATCATGTTGTATACATTATGTTGTTGTTTTACTGAGGAGGAAACAAACAAGGGGTGATAGAGTCGCACTCAAATACTGATTATTTTATTATTCAGTTAGCTACAGCAAATATAATATGTTGAGAATTTTACAAACTAACTTGTTGATCCACCTTGATAGTTCACTGTAAAAAAAAATTACTTTTCAAAGTCATAAATAAAACAATGATTATTGGATGTGTTTCTTGCCATTTTTTGTAATTATTTGTAAAATGTAGCAATTCCTGAGTGAAATTTAAAAAAAGTAAAAACGTAAAAATAATTCAGTGTAGTTGAAATGAAAACCTGAAAGTGAAAACTGACTGTAGACAACGGTTTACGCTAATGCCTGCTATAGCACCCCTAGTAGCAATGCTTAGAATGCAACGTACTTGTCATGATCTCCAGCTGGAGTGCCCATGAACTCCTCTAGAGGGCACTCCATTCTGTACCTTGCCATTCACTCAGGACTCCATTTCCCATAATCCTTTGCCCGGACTCATCAAGTGCATCACCTGTCTCTCATCAGATCTCAATCATCAGTTCACTGCTGTCTCACATTAGTAGGACTATAAGAATAGCACACACACTCTCTGTCATCGCTGGTGTATGTGTATATGAATGTTGTATAGCTCGTCTGTGGTTTCTAAGTGTCTGTGTTTCTAGTTTCTCTGTTTCCTTGCCTTCGTGTTTTGATCCCTGGACTGTTTTCTTGTTTATGATTGTTTTGCTGCCTGCCCTGACCATTGCCTGATTATCTGGATTACTCTTTTGCCTTGCCACTGCCATCGTTGTTTGCTGTTGTTGACCACGCATGTTTGACTGCGCTCTTATTAAAGCCTTGCATTTGGATCCCCACTTTGTCGTCACGCCTCCCTCGTAACTGTACTTCTGTTGCGCTATGAATTGCGTTCTGGCTCATTTCGAAACACAGCTATGTTCCCATCCAAAACTGCATATTTAACTGTATTTGCATATTTAACACAGATTTGGAATATTGCATAAAACATTTGCTAATAAAGCGAATAACGTGTTTCCAAGAGAACAAAGGTCACTTCACAAAATATCTGTAATAAAACTGAAAGTTGCTGCAATTGAAAAAACAAAAAAACCTGTGGCTCTTTTGCATACATGGCAATAAACGCTGTCATGTTATCTTGCATTTGGAAATGTACAGCATGTTTGGTGTTTGTGAACACAATTGTGTGAGACAGTTCTGGGAGGGACCAGAACCAAATCAAATAATTTTGATGACAGACTTTGGCTCAGAATGATCAAACAAACATTTGAGATGCTGTGCATTGAAATTGGTCCACTAGTTAGTCCAGTTATCCAATCACATCGACTGTTGAGACAAAGTCACGCACGTTTTTGTTGCGCATCGAAGGATTTATTTGTTAAATATGTTTCCATTGTAGTTTTAAGCACATAAGCTTTTTATGCACATTTTTTGAGTTCATATGCAGCTTTGCATTTCTTTCCAGTATATTTTTTATGCAATGTCCCAAATTTGCATAAAAAATAGGCGAATGCAAACATAGCTATTAACAGACACAAAGCTTCCAAGAATTGTTGCATTGTTTATGTTCAAAACAACATTTTTCATAATATAAACAATGACAAAATTATGTGTGGTTTTTGCATGAACTTTTCCTTTAAGGGGAGTTTGTAAACAAATTGTAGTTCAGAATGGGTCCTATATGGAATCTGAGTATATAATGTTTTTTGTTAATTGTTTTTTTGACACCATAACCTGCTATAACCTTCGTTTAATCTTATCCAACCAGCATTTCTGGCAGAGTGTATTGTTTAAACATCGTAAAAAGGTTGCCCTTTTGCAATAGCACTTGCCCGTATGTGCTTGTACAAACACACACCCACACATACAGTAACCACACAGGTTTGAAGAAGGCACGAGAATAAACATCAGCGCGTATCACTGACTCATATCAGTGAATGCATATATGCTTAGTGCTCAAGTAAATGGGCGAGTGAGTGTGACAGTGAATGAGAGAGAGACAGCCTGTAATCAAGCACAGTTTAGCAGTGGGAAGGGTCACAGTGTGAGCGGGAGGGGAAGAGAGTGAGAGAAACATCTCCCATCTGTGTGTTTATTCTCTTTACAGTGTAAGAAAGGCAGGCAACAGAGAAACAGGCTGTATGATGAGCTCAAGAGGGATTTTTACAGATGGGATGTGCTCCCTGCAGGAGATGTCAACCCTGTGACTTCCTTCGCTAATGATCCTCTCTGATCTTTGACGTTCCCGCTCAGAGCACACTTTCCCACCTGAGGAGTCTGTTTCCAGAGTTTCTCTCCCCTCGCAGACGGACCGAGTCAACTGGAGAACATGTCAGAGCTCAGCTCCAAAAAACAAGGATTTAAAAAATGCCGGAGTGCCACTTTCAGCATTGACGGCTTCAGCTTCACTATTGGTAAGAACAGCTGGTCAGGTATGTGTGGGTGGATGTGTGTTTTTGTGGCCAGCACTGATTTTTTTTCTGTGTGCGCTAACATGGTGCTGCTGCAAGTGCCTTTGGGCTTTTGAAAACATTGATTAGTCTGTTTAGTTTGAGAAAACCCTTTTTTTTGGTTCACTTCAAACAAATGTCAATCTCAGCACAGCATGAGGGTTAACTTTGCATTATATTTAAGGGATCCAGAGTCCCCAATGCTGTATAATAATAATCATCATCATCATAATAATAATAAGGACAATAACTGTTTATTATTATTATTATTAACTAAATATCTTATAATTTTTTATTATTGTTGTATTATTGTTGTATTATTCAATTAAATAAAAATTGAAAAACTTTAAATTTATTTTATCATTAAATATGATTATTCATTTTAAATAATAAAATACTAAATAATTATTTTTTCTCCTTTATCTTTTTCTTGTTTTTCTTTACTATCAAATAAAATCAATATTAATAAACAATATTAACAGTCATAATAATTCATCATCAACTAAAAAAAAACAATAACACTAGTTTATTATGATGATTATGATGTTGATTATTATTCTTATTTAAAGTATTTTAACTATAAACCCCAGTTGAAATATATTATTGCTGCTTTGTTTCATGCATTTACAGAACAGTGACTGACTTTTCTCTAAGATACTATTCTGTCTGTTTTAAGTCAATTTGAGCTAAACAAAACAAAACAAAAAATGCAATAAATCCAAATAAACCAATCAGAGATTCTTACCATGTGAAATTAATTGCAATAAAGCATATTTTAGTTTTTTGTTGGTTTCTGAACCCCAAAATATTTGGAGGACGTGTTTTGAATCTTGTCAACACATTTTTTGCATTTAAAATGTTGGTATTTATGCATGTGTGAAGGTTTCAGAAAAGGGTATGCTCCCGTGTAACCCCATGGCTCGTGGCGAATGATCACTGAGCATAACACCCCCGCGCCGCCGGTCAGCGCATGGACAAGCTATTCCATACTCTCTTCTGGGTGCCCTGAGTGAAAAAACTCTGAGCCCACGGCCGTTTGTGTTCGCGGGGCGAGTCAAAGCGGCTGCTCCAGCCGCGCCGGGCCCTCGCGCATGCGTGCGAGTAAATGCCGACACAACGGTGCGTGCTCACTTCCAACTCTATTTTCTGTGTGGTGTCGGACGTGCACAAAACTAACGGATTAGGTCTCTTCCAACTCAACCGGCGCCCTCAGGGGCCTGCTGCGCCGTTGCTCGGAGGCCATGGTACAAGGAGAGCGTGCGCGCGACGCGACGCGGGTCTGACACCCACGCGAACCGGCGCGTCCTCTCAGGAGCTGTGTCTTCGATCCGCCGCGCTTCAAGTTCGCGTGCCCGCATTTCTTGGCCCGTCACGAGTCCCGCGCGCCGCCGTCCGGTCGCCGGCGGTGTCGTGCGCAGCGCGCGAACAGGCTCCGCCCTCCGGGTGCGAGCGTTCGGTCTCACCCGTGTTATTGTCCTAAAAATAAAACAAGGTGAGGGACACAACATCAGGACGTTGATGTTTCTGACAGGGTTAGCCGATTTAGGCAAGCGCTGAACAAAGAGAGCTCGAACGGCAAAGTGACATGACAGCCGTTGTGGCAGAACATTGGATGGCGGTAATTATACTCCTAAAAGGTCAAGGGCTTATACAACGGACCACAATCAGGAGATGAAGAAGTGGAGAAACCACGACTGTGCTCAAATCAAAGGTATCAGGTGGAAAACATAGTCATGTGATCATTCCGAGTCTTTTTGTGACTTCTAACCTGTCAGATTAATTCTGTTTGATGGGATGAATTCTCGCGGGAACCTGTGTTTATCATTAAACTGAAGCCCACACAAACAGTCACACTTTTAAATCGCACTGGACCGATGATAAGGGTTTTCTCCTGTGGATCTCCCATGCTGCCTTTGCAATTACCGTCTCCATGGTCACCAGCGGAGGCAGGATGTGATGTCACGACCTAGTGATTCTTGTCTCTCCCTGACAAACAACCCCAACCCATTCGTTTCCCCTAGTAGCTGGCCTTTGTGTGTGTGTTGGGGGGGGGGGGGTTGGGGGGGGGGGCTCATTAGAATACCTGTTGAGAGTCACTAAGGCTTCTGTGCCCAGATGCGGAGCCGTATGGAGACCCCAAAGCTATGTGTTACTAATAATAAATTGGTATTATTAAAGTTATTTCATTAAATATATATATAGATATATATATATATATTATATATATATATATACTGTATACATACATACGGTATCTGTGTGTTGTACTGTATATTACCAGTACACACACGCTATATATATTATATTATAACTGTATTTAGATGTATAGATATATATATATATATATATATCATATTGTTTGTTGTTTTGTTCCTTTATACTAATGTTTGTCTGAAAATATGAATTCTTACTTTTATTAGTATCAATACCCCTATAACATACAAACACATAATATAATCTTATACTTATACAATATATCAATTAATATATTCATAATTTTATCTTCATTATTATTCCATATAAAGAACCGTTTTTATAATTGTAATTATATCATAGTATTATAATTACAATAATTCTCCTTAGATTTATAAACGTATTTATAAATGCATGATATTATATTTGTAAATAATTTTGTTAATGTATCATTATAACTATTTATAATATAGTCAGTATTATTAATAAAATCTTTATGATTCTTTATCTATAATAAATCTGTATATACTACTTAATATTAATCTATCTTTTCATATATAATCTATCTATCTATAATCTATTATCAATAAGAACTTGTGTGTGTTGTATATGTCTTATATAATAATATATCATAATTCATAAGATATCAACATTTTACCTATTAATTTTTTATGATTTATTTATATAGAAATACACATACATATATACATATGGAGACCTGTATGTACTGTAATGGAGATCCAGAGGGGTGGATTGAAAGGATAAAGGGGTCTTTGCTGGTTACCTGGCAGGGGAGGTGTGGGTGATAGCGTGCGCCCCTCACTGGGGGCCTTTCTGTCATCAGCACATTAGAGGAGTAGTGTGAGCTGCCCAGGGGGAGTCATTATCACTAATGAAGAGACCTTCCTCTTCTCCTGAGTACTGACTCGTTGGACACTCAGCAGCCTGACGAACTTGCCGTGCTAAAGGCTCCTCTCTGATTTCCCTCTCATTACCCCTGTGCCCCCCGCGGACCGGCAGTCCCCACTTAACAACCTCACGTCTCTCTCTCGCTGTCTTTTTTCATGTAATGTTTTTTTCTTTCAGCTCTTTTATTCACCTGTGTGATTCTCAGTGGTTCATAATTTCTCTGTCTTCCATGCCTTTAAATGGCTATTTATGTTCAGCTTTTAAAAAAGTCCCTATAGCACCAGGGTTGATGTTCTTAACTAAAATTAAATATATTACAAAACATTTGTTAATTGTAATACGGCTAAAATAAAATATATTAGATTAAAAACAACTAAAATTATAAAAAACGACAAAAATGCAAACATACTAAGAATTCAATTAAATTTAAAATGAACAGAAAATATAAAAGACAATTTATTACAAATCAAATTTATTTTATATATTTTTATTGAAAAATTATTTTCAATCTTCTCATCAATTTAACCAAAATGAGTCAGAAGACTGAAATAAGAGGTTAAAATCAAATCAGACCCAGAAGGATTAAGCTCTGAAAAAACATTTTTGTTAATTTTGTTACATTTTTATAGAATTTTTAAGTTTTGTGTAACAAAATGCTTTCTGTGTTCAGGTTTGAATGTAGTAATAATAATGCAAAAACCTACACTTCAAATCAACATTTTAAACAACAAAAAATATAAACCTTGACAAAAAGTAGTCTTTGAGAATGCCTTAATATACATTTAAATCCACAACATAATAAAAGTAAACAATTATGTATAAAAACAACTAGGGAATTCACAAGCCTCTCTATAGAGTTCTATTCAAGAATCTGGTGGTTACACCATGAAATTACAGGTTTTTCTTCTTTTTTTTTTTTGCTCTCACCACAGGTTGCTCTTGTGGCCTTCAAAATAGATTTTAAAGGCCTAGTCTCTATTTTAATCTAAAATACTGCATTGATTGAAAAATAATTTTAAAATATTAGAAAAAAACATTTTTGTACTGTTTTCAATGGGAAAAATTTATCATAATTATTGCATAAATATTAATTAGTACCATACAATTTTCTCAAAATACAAAAGAAAAAATATTATTGAACAAAAATATATTACATTAATTTTACTGAAAATAAAAAAGTTAAATTTCAGGTGTCTGGTCACTTTTGACCGCGAAGACCACGATTGTGACTCCCAAATGAGGAGTGCACACAGATTAAATATGCGCTACTTCAACGCAACAATCTTCCCATTGCAGGCATTGTTGTCAGATCAAACAGATCAAATTTTCCCTCTCAACAGGCAGGCCCTAGCAACCACAGTTCCAGCCGAGGGTGCAGAGTCTGCCTCCTGCCTGGGACAGCAGGTCATTGCATAGAGAAAAAAGACACCACGGCGTCCTTAAAAAGCAATGTCATAATGCTTGCATGCCATGTATTTGCTGGCCAGCGAGGAGCCACCAAAATCAGTGACAGACCCCGCACCCTGTCCAGGCTGGGCTGTATCAATTCCCTCAGCGGGAATGCGTACAGCAGGGCCCTGGACTATACAAGCGACAAAGCATCCACCCCAAGTAAGGCTTTCCATAATCAAAAAAATAATCATGTTTTCTTGATCAACACCGGTTCTATGGAACCCGATCCCAGATCTGCGCCATTAGTGCAAACATCACTCCATGGGGGACCGCAGGTCTGCCCCATATCCAGAGCATCCATGCCAATTGTAGCAGGGGAAGAGAACAAACGCTCCCTTGCCAATTATGTACGACACCACATGTCGTATTTCTCATTCTGACTAACACGTTTGCCCTACTGGGCCAAGTGTCTCAGCACCAAGAGAACTACTCCAAAACCTTTATTTGACACCCTTAGAGCACTGTCAATGACTCTCCTCTTACAGAGTTCCTCGTCCATATCGTGAATGACGCATTTGTTGTCACTACTATGCATGGCGTAACCCTGTCAACAGATTGGGGTGTCAAGGCAGGTTCTCATCACTGTTTCTACAGGAGTCAAACAGATGGTTATCCGCGATCTCTCTGTATCGGAGGAGGGTCAAGCCACTCCACTGACAAACTTTGGTGCCAGTCTCCAATACAGACCCGTGCAAGGGCCCTTCATCACTTCCCTTCCATCCACCGCCTTGGTGAGCGTGGAGGAGAGCTGCGATCTGCCCTGCTTGAAAAATATAATCAGACCATTCCTCGTCTGCATCTAGCGAGACAGTTAAAGTTCTGCTCAGACTCTGGGGGCGGCCAGAGGAACCTTGTCATGAACACTACACTGACTTCCCCACAATCGCTCTAATATTCCATGGCCATGCCAACAACGGCAAGAGCCACATCAGGATAAGCCCCGGAAGACTGGAGCGGACCATGTTTGGCCACTGAGCCACCAAGCACATGCTACACACCGCGTAAGTGCGTAACGATAGAATTGCTGGCAGCGCGCGCACACACACACCGGGGTTGGAGAGGGCCAACCTAACGTGGATAACTCCCCAACACTCCGGACAGTGCTTGTGACCATAAACACCCACATGCCATAGGACTAGGGATGGGTAGATCGACACCTAGTGTCGACACGCGTTTCGAGTTTTTGACACACTAGTGCTTCGAAACAGTGGCTGCGTTCGAAATTGCATACTTCCCTACTATATAGTAGGCAAAATGCAGTAGGCAAGCGAATAAGTATGTTTGAGTCATAAGTATTCATAAAGGAGTAGGCGAGAATTACCTGGCTGGTGCACTAATTCTCGCGAGATTCGGACATACGTATATTAAGTTGCGTTCGAATATGCCTACTTACTATATAGTAGGAGAAAAGAGTACGTGAAGAAAGAAGTATGTTCGAAACCTCAGTATTCATAAAAGAGTAGGTGAGAAATCCCGGATTTCCTACTGCTTCAGCCCAGATTCTGAAGTGCTCATCGATGGATACTTTTCAATCCCAGGATGCAACGCGAGAGGGTACGTCATCATCGAATGTGAAGGAGAACAGCGACGAGGGTGTTTACAAATGTGAGTATTACAAACCAAATCACCTTGAAGATACATCTTAAAGATTACTAAATGTCTATTTAATATCTGACATATATAGACATAAAACAAACATCAGTGTCAGTGATGTGTGCTATTATGTAGAATTAACTGTTGTCAACACTGCTTACATTAGATGAATGTAATGTAAATAAACAAATCTACATAGAGTAGCTAAACATAAGTTATATGTTTTATTTGTCCATTAGTACTGTTGATAAATTGAGGAACATTTGTGTTGGATAAAAAGCAGTTAACACATCAGCAACTACCTCAACATTTAAATATAGTATTGAGCACATAAATCACAGAGGTGACTTGACTCTTGTCTGGATGTTACAGGAACAGATGAGACACGTGTGTTTATCTGGCGCAGAGTGACTGATGAAGGAATGCTGCCATCAAAGGCTCTCAGTGAGTATACTACTGAAATGAATAAAACGTTGTAGTTTATTTTAATTATTGTAATTTCAAAGAGAGCTATTACAGCACTTTTTTTATTCTTGATTTCTGTGCATTTGCTGCAGAGCTTTTGTGGTGGAGCAGGGCCTGCAAGGCAAGGTGACAGCGGCATTTGTGATAAAAAGGGAAAACATGACACAAAATATAAAGTAAGATCATTTTGTTACTTCTAATACAGAAATCAAATTACATTGTGCTGTTAAAATTACTGCTTTTGTATTGTGTTTGTGCATTTTTGTAGGATCTGAAATGTCCGCAGACTGGTGTGAGCAGTGAGGATGGAGAAGTCCACAGCAGCATCCTGGAAATGGTCCAGTGACATGGATGAGACGCACCATCACTCTACCTGCCCTTGTCGCCTCATCTGGGCCGGATGCTGCTGTGGTCTCTTCATCCTCAGTGAGCCCAGAGCCAGCGAGAGCATCTAGAAAAAGACCAAAAGGATGTGACATTGAGGATGTGATTTTGGTCAAGTTTGTTTTGCTGGCTTATGTTCATGCAATGGAGCCCGACTTTCAGAAGCTTCAAAAGCATCATCAAATAATGTCATGAAGCTTCTGAAAGTCAGGCTTCATTGACTGATATTGTAGGAACAGAATCCAGCAGGACAAACTTGACCAAAATCACCTTTTGTGTTCAGAAAAAAAAACGGGATTGAACAGCATGGAGGTAAGTTAATAGTGACTGAATTTATATGTTTGGGTGAACCAACCCTTTAAACCCCACAAATAGAAATTGTATGAAATATATGTATGCATTTATATTATAGTAGTACTTTGAAGAAATAAACTTTAAGAAATTAGCAGCTTTATTGAGCGTTTGTGCCCAAGACATAAAACGGGATTTACAAAAATCACATTTACATTTATGCATTTGGCAGATGCTTTCATGCAAAGTGACTTACAGTGCTCTTATTACAGGGACCCCCAATCCCCCTGGAGCAACCTAGAGTAAAGAGGCTTGCTGAAGGACACACTGACGGTGACGGCTGCAGAGATCGAACCAGCAACCTTCTGCTGACCCAGTTCACTACACCACAAAAGTAACGAAGCTATATCAAAAATTAGCATGTAATTGTAAGCATATGAAATTAAATTTAACAAGAAATGGAGGGCCTGACGAGGGGAGATGAGTAGCTAGGGTGGTTAAAACGTTTTACTCTGTGTAAATGTTTTATAGGTAGTCGTGCTCATAAAGAGCAGGCACACGAATGTTTGGAGCGGCAGCCAGATTGTCCCGCACATGTTCTCTTGCCTCATGATTGTGTGGTTCAGGGGGCGTCATCATGGTCTTCCTCATCCTCTCTGTGCACTCAGGCAAAGACAGCCTCGATGTCCGTTTTCCATCCATGATCAGATTCAGTCTGACTGTAGCATTGAGGGACGTGATGGACGGCAGAGAGAGGTGAAGGTGGACACGGTGGTCAGCTGCTTCATCAGAATAAAGCTGCAGAACTGTCACAACTGTGTTGAGGTGGCAGTAGATTGTGGGGTTCACCACTTGTAAATACATCATTGTTAGAATAAGTTTGAATAAAGCTTTGTTTCATGTGTTGTTGACTTGTATTTATTTACTTTCATGATTACTTTTATTCTTTTATTCATGTTTCCTGTTGTTGTCAGTAAATAAAATATAATTGTTTCATTAACTTGCATTAATTCATTACTTGACTGAAAATTGAGATGTATTCCTCTTACTGCATTTGTCTAGTGTGTATTCATGCATAGCTGTGGCATATGACAAAACAAATTACATTTTGCTTGCTTTACTAAAAATTATACATGAAATTAACTAATTATTGGTCAGCATTGATCATTATTATTGTAAGTGTTTGGGGTGGGCTAGCAATGTTAGTTTTTAAGTAGTAATACTTACATTTTTCGAGCATAAAATCAACAGTCTTCTCCAAATGCCAGCTCTTCAAACATTGCAAACTCTGCAGAAAACCATACTAGGTAGGGTTGTGGAGTTACAGATGCTATGAGGCAATAGTGCACCTGTCCCTCTTATCTTCATTTTATTATTATTACTGCAGAACTTTTAATTACATAAAAGCTCAGGGAAAGATGGTTGTATCTTTAACAATGAACAATCATAATAGAAAACATAATGGGTTTACGTACATCATAGTATGAGAATATATACACAGAAAAAAAGGCACAATTACAAGGGTAAATATCTTTGAATAATCTATATATTCATAATATTCATATAATCTTAATGCATCAAAAATTGCATTTGTTGTTGTTGTTGCTATTTATAAGCCCGAGGCATGAAACAAGGAGAGTTAAATTCAACAAGAAAAAGAAGAAAACAAAGTATAAAAACGTAATAATCACTTTAATGTAGCTTGCGCCAACAGTTGTACACGGAAGCAGCTCCGGGCGGTTCAGGGTTGCGCATGCGCCGCTCAGAAGTGATGAACACGGAAGCGCAGCGGAGAGATCATAACAAAACAACGGTCACTTATTAGAATTACAAAACGAGGATTTGTAAAGAAGAATGTCTGAGGAGTTCGATATAAGCCAAGAGGAGACTGTTTTCCTTTGCTAAAGTAAGGAAACTTTCTCCCTTTGCTCCTGTAAACAAACACAGTTCATCAGCCTGGAGCTGCTTCCGGTTACAACTGTTTGGCGCCAGCTACATAAAGGGATTAAAGTTTTGAATATGGATATTTTTCTTACAAAAACGCAGCGATTCGCTACAGGAGGCCTTTGTTCACCCCCCGGAGCCGTGTGAGACATTTTTTATGGATGGGCGCTTTTTATTTTACTTCTTTTGGACTGATGCATGCAACACCCCCTAAATGGCATTAAACAGCTTGAAAGATCAAAAAAAAAAATGTATATAACTCCGACTGGATTCGTCTGAAAAAAAAAAGTCATATACACCTAGAATGGCTTCAGGGTGAGTAAATCATGGGCTAATTTTAATTTTTGGGTGAACTAAACTCTTTAACGAGATTTGGCTGTAGAGTACGTACTCTTTTAGCGCTCGTTAAGTAAGTACTTATTGAAATTAAGTACCTACTCATTAGGGCCTTTCGCACCGCTGGAACCTTTTCATAGTGCCAGAACTAATTGTGGAACCACCCACTTTTTGGCGTTTTCGCACCGCCGGAACTGGGTGTGATTTTAGTACCAGGACCATGTCATGGCACCCCAAATAATTTTCGAGATCACAAATTACTACCATATCTCTCTGGCTGGAAGCAGGGTCTAACCCACACAACTGGTTCACTATCTCCGTAAGTATACATTGATTGGCCAAGCGCATACTAAAACACCTCACACCGCCATGATTAAAAAACGCCATGTAAACCTCGTAAACCTTGTAAATCAACTTCTTTTGCAATTATGGAGACCAGCGATAGATGGACGGACGCTGAAGTGCAGGCCCTTGTAGCAAATGTAGCACTGCCAGTCAGTGGCGGCTCGTCGGGGGAGGCACAGCTTCCCCATAATTTTGAGGTGAAAATGGGAGGAGGACGATTTAATGTTAATAAAATACACAATTCATTTCAGTTCATGTCTCAGAATGTGTATTCTTTTTTGGTTTGTAATTTCACATTTGTAATACCATAACGTGAAAGCGCTGCTTTTCTATCACGAATGTGCCGAATCTGCTGATGTTTTACAACCGCTAAGTGATAGAGAAGGGTAGGGGGAGGCCGGGGAAGAGCTGAGCTCTCGTGCCTCCGTTGGTAAAAAAAATTAGCCAATCAGCATCGAGTGTTCACTTTCAGCACTGAGGAGTGTTGAGAAAAGAACCCTCGCAAGGGAGGCTAGCCTCCCTTCTGATATCAACCAATCATCAGAGAGACCTAAATTACGTGATATTAGTTTGAACGTCTGCCGCTGCGCTGAAAATGTACCAAGTACTTATGATGATTAGCGATATTGAATATTTGATTGCCAAAAGAGTTACCAAGCTGTCATTCAAACAGTATAAATACAAATTTAGGGAAAAGCCAGCAGATAAGCTGGTTAGTTGAGGGGTGAGAGGCATAAAACATATAAAGGGGGGTGCACATTACCATACCTGTTAGGCTGTGTTCAACCATTGCTTATGATGGCCGTAAGGACATATTATCATTCGTTGTATATCAGATTTTCTCGTTACGTGTCTGCTGCATCAGAGCCAGTTGTGAGGTGCTAAGAGCTAATAGTACCAAACGGGTCTCAACGGGGGTCCTCCGCTTTGGCCCCGCCGAAGGGCCGCCAGGCGGATGATGCTGCCGTTTGTTTGGAGTTCTAGTCCCTTTTTCCGTGCTTTCAATCGCTTTACTAAGTCACTTTCCATGTCCTTTCGTGAACCCCGCGACCCACCAACACCGCTTGCTCTCCGATCACACGCTCCCCATCCTCTGTTTGTTTGCAGGTGGTGTGGTTCTGGCTGGTGGCTTGTTGGGTCTGGGTGGTGGGGATCAAGAAATATGTAGTGGAGCCAAAAGAAAAAAACAACGCAAACAGTGCTATCACAAATGACATGTGCTGGGGGGGTCGACCGCTTACGTCACTTCCCTAGTACAACACTCTCATGCAACACTTTAATGGTACTGAGCGATAGGTTTCGTCAGGGGCGCGGGAGTGGAAGTGTGCAGGCCATCGCGGAACACCGGCAATTTGGCTCGCGTGCTTTGGGGTTACTGTCATTAGTGCTGGAAACACCCGTAGAGATAAAGAAGACGAGGGTCGCAAAGAATACGCGCCCAAAGGAATTGTGTGGGTGTGAGAAGGTGGGGGGGCGTTTCGAACGTACCGGTGTTGGCTCGGAGCTTGCTTGAAATGAGCTCGTGTGTGTCACGGACCTGTGAAAACGAGCTTCGTTTACCTTGGCAAGTGCAGGCTAAGCTTACCGCGGAGCGGGGAACACGCACCCATAAAAGAATTTATTACAACTGGTGAAAAGACTCACTCTTAAAAAGCATCGACGATTCTAGGGGATAAAAGACAAGTTTGTGCAACAGGTAAAAGGGGTAGGACATATCTTTAGGGTCATACTGGGATTTCGCAATAAACACTAACAGTATTCGGACACGTACTATCGCTGCAAAACGCACACATCGGAGGTGCCGAATGAATACTAAGCAATATGAAACACAAGGCTGATATAAATAGACACTTAATCATTACAATACTCCCAGTAAGCAGGATAGTTGGGGTCTGGTAGCCAATGTTAGGGTGTTTGGGGAAAAAATCACCAAACGCGAACAGCACGCCCGCACTTAACCCCAAAAAGGCGTGCCCATGTGTTGGAAGCCCCGCCCCGACATGAATCTAACCACCGGCACGAAAATATACTAAATAACATGTGAACAAAGCAAACCAAAAAATGAAAGTTACACACGTGTGTCTCAGCCGACAAAAGCGACGCGCGGCGCAACAAGCCCCGACAGCTTAAATAGGCGCGAACCACAGGCCACATGTCCATTGTAGTACGGCAACGACCGGCGGCGCGGACCAAAGTGATCCAGACCTAGCGTAGAAATTTCAGCGTCTAGGGGACGGAGAGAATGCGGGGGAAAACCACATTTTGGAGCTCCTGAGGCCAAATGTACTGTTTAAGACCGGGTTACGTCCGATGAGAAAACAACCCTCAGCGTCCAATCGCAGGCCTCCGCTCCTTGAGTTCTCTCCAGCCTGAAAAGCTGATCCGATATTTACAAGGGTCCTACTTCTTGCCTTATGTTCCGCAGATGTTTTCCTCTTTTGTTTTTTATCCGTCATCTCTGTCTTTCTGTCGCTCGGCTCGGCTAATGTCCATCCCGTGCACTGAACACGCTCTCCTTCACATCACGAGTAGACACACCCCTTATTGCTGATTGGCTACAAGTCTGTTTTGCGATTCGGCCCGAATCAGTTTTCTAAAGTGTTTTTGAAAAATCACTTACTCTGCCTTTAACAAAACATCTAAATGATACAGTTGGTGGAAGAATTATTATTGACCACCAGATGGCGGAGTAGAGTACTGTCAAAAGCACATCCCTACATAGGACAGGGGTGAGTAATGCTCCGCTTATGCTCAGACATTTCTCATGAGAAAGTTTATTAGCCATTTGTGAGCTGTGCTAAACTTGAGCTAAAAACCCTCTCATCGAGGATTCCATATGAGTGAGCTGCGCGGTGTGATAATGTGGCGTGACGGTGAGCTAACAACAGCGCGGTGAAGAGCTGAAGAACAAAGGGAATGACGCACGTAGCCCCGCCCACGTCGTCATGCGTTTTTGGCCTTTCAGGCGTTAATATAGGTGTCTTCAGCAGATGGCGCAAGAGCGCGATATCCCAGACTCATATGTTGTACCCTATGGTTGTACCGAGTGAACCGACTGAATGGGAACGACCAATCGTTCACGAATCAGACTCCACTAATTCACAGGTTCAGTCTCGTAGCTGCTAATTTGACGTGTTTCTAGATGTCTTCTGTTTCTTAGGGTTTCTAAACCTCTTGTGGATTTGGTTTGCAGCCAGCAGTTGTTATTAATGAGTGTCGTTAGGTGGCCTGCAGGGGGAGCTGTTCGTTCAGTTTTTACAGCAGTGCACTTACTCTATGTAAACCACACAGCTGCATGTTGAGTGTTTGACCTCATATGGCTTTTTCTACTCATCCATCCTGAGGCTATTTGACAATTTTACTGCTCAGGAGCGTGAAGGCCATGGCACAGTTTCACAAGGAGCTTTTAGTGGGGGTGCAGTAGAAACTCGTTTTAAAGGGGGTCGTTGGGGCAAGGTAACACTCCTATGAAAAATTCAGATGGTGTGAGGCGGTCCGAGTTTGAAACACCAAGGTTCAACTCAGTCGGGGGCTGCCAGCGTTCAACCATAGCGGATTAAAAAAAATATCTGCATGTATAGAGAATGGGTAGGAAAGACGTGGGTATCACGACGTATGAGGAGGGGGGCCAAAGGGGGGGGTGAAGCCGAAAACAAACGCCATTCCGATAAACAAAAGAACAAAGTACAATAAAATTCCAAAAGGGTGGGCAACCCCATGAAGAAAAAACAGAACAAATAACCATCCAACACTATCGAGAACACAAGAGAACACAATGCAGACAACATTATAACAAGTCCGAAAACCAATGACCCAATGCGAAACCAAATAACATTCAGAAACACAAGAGGCAGAAAATCCGCAACAATGCACAAGGCAAAAAAAAAGAAAACACAAACGACAAATCATGACAAACCGGAAAAGGGTAGGGGTAGATATATTTTGAGACAGGGGCGCCATTGGTTTGGGATTACACTCACACGCTGACTGTTGACGAAAGACTCTGTCCATCCAGGCAAAAGTCGGGCTTGGAGCGTCCTATTTTACATTTACATGCAAGTATTTACAAAATATTTGCGTTTGTTATTTTGTTTTCAGAATTGTGATTTGCTTTGCACTTCTCTGCCACCATACATATGTCACACACATTTATCTGTGACCTTTATTTTTTTATTCACTGTCTATAAATCAAACAGCACAAAACTGCAGACTTTTTTAGTCGGACGGTGGGGGGAGGGGGTGAGGTTCACAAAAGGGAAAAATCCTTCTTTGTCAAATAAAGAAATAGAAAGGGGGACATTTTGTTTCTCTCTCATAGTTTCAAAGATGATTTTAGTTATGTATCAACTCTGCTTTTAATCTCTAAAATAAGAGGTGAAGTAAATATGGTAGTTATATAGGTAATGAATGTGGATGGCATAGCCAGATGATTTAGACTTTAATGAGAAATTTTGAGTTCACAAAGAGATTTTAGCATCTGAGCACAGTTTGAGACATTGTTAGATCTCACCTGAAACCCTTGAGGCATGTGAGATTACTAGATTATGTTTCTTATGAGGGAGAACCTGTGTGATTTGCAAGCGGGGGGCCGGGCAGGGAAAACGACTTCAGTAGTTTCAGTTAGCTATGTTTAGGAAAAACAATTGAGATTTCATTTATGATTTTTCTTTCCAAAGGATTTCTCATGGGGGTGAGGCTCATCTGCCAGTTATTAGGAAGGACGAGGAGCCCATTCTGCCAGGGACTGTGAATAAAAAGAGGCAACTGTCTAAGGTAATTGTGTGACTGGGGGTGTTTATCTCACAATGGTCTGTCTGACATTTTTTTGCCGGGGGAATCACAATTGCTTCCGGTGGCGGAAAGAGAGGGGGGGGGGCGGGGGGCAGGGGGTCGCAGAATAAAAAAAATCTGACTTGTTACTTTTTCATCAGAAGTGTGAGGATAGATAAGACGGAAGTCGCGAATTGACAGGGGAAATGAAGTAGATGTGGGTCAGGGCGAATTGGCGAGTTATGTCTTTCTATTCCTGGCCTGGGGTAATAATCTCTGGGAGCAGTTCTGACAATATAATAACGGGGAGATCGCAGCTGTTAAAAGTTATAAAAAAGGGGGGTCTCTGGCGGGGACAATACAATGGAGTTGGGGAATTTCGTAGGAGGTAAGGGTGGTAGCAATTAACATTTTTAATATATTTAGTTTTATTCAAAGGAAGGTATTTTATTGTGCATGGACTAACGGCGAGGGGGGCAACACAGGGGTTAGAGAGTTGTGCCAATAGTTGCTATAAATCTAAATAAATTTCATCTAAAGTGGCACAGGGTCACCGCTGGGGGGGGGACAGTGCATTTTTATTTATTCATGTTTGGGAACAGGCGGGTTCCCATCTCCCCCCCAGGGTCCATTTAGGAACATATTCCACCGCTTGATTGGGTGTGTGAGTACTTTGTTATGG
Source organism: Sinocyclocheilus anophthalmus (assembly GCA_018155175.1). NCBI lineage: Eukaryota > Metazoa > Chordata > Actinopteri > Cypriniformes > Cyprinidae > Sinocyclocheilus > Sinocyclocheilus anophthalmus. Next base: position 692,278 of record JADLZN010000757.1, on the reverse strand, counting down.
AGGTCGGAATCATACATGATAACTTAAAAAAACAAAAAATTTTATTGTTATCGTATTACCATATCCTTTGCATATTCATGAGTGATATGCAAATGACAAACTGAGTGAAGTGATTTATGCTTCATTTTAATGCATGCAGGAATATGCATCAGGTAAACAACATAAACAACAGCATTGATTTTCACATAAAACCGAAAAGTAATTTTCGTACTTTCATGACCGTTTCTGAAAAAACTCAGTCATCAGTCACTGAGTCATCGTGATTGTTGAAGAAAGGTCTACATCACACATCCATCTGTGCGTTTCGTTCTTTCTCTCCACAGTGGCGAATGAAACCGGAGAGAGCAGTGCGAGACCTCTGGCACGATTCGCACGTGAGTATGTGGAATCAAATTGCAACTTTGTTGTTGACTTCACTTTTACTTTAAAATTGTCTCCTGTCACAGTGAGAAAACGGGTATGAGGGTAACACACTAAAGTTCACAGTCTCCATTGATCAAACACACTGATCTGTAATCATAACAGCAGTGAGAGGTGTTAGAAATCATTCAGGTTGTCTCTAAAAGTATGCAACCTGCATCCTGCCATCTTTGCCAACAGGCGCTCAGTTGTGGAAATATTTATTTAACCCAATCACTTAATATCATGTGACTAACCAGCTAAACCTTCACCCCTTGACTGCATGTTTGCAAAGCAGGAAACTGGCAAGAATTGTTTCTCTTCCTTTGTCTTTCTATCTCTATTTCTCTCTCTGCCCTGGTCTTGCATGCATTCTGTCGTCTGCACCCCTCTGAGCTTTTGATCTCTGATTGTTGCATCAGGTTCCAAGTCCCAGAATGCTTTGTGGAACGCCATCACAGCGGGCATCGGGATCAAGGACAAAGACAAGCGGGGTATCCTGATTGACCCGCGGAGCCCGGAGGAGATTCTAGCTGATGACCTGCCCTCTGTCGACAGTCCTGCTGCCATGGAGAAGACCGCCATCAGGTTTGGAGGGAATCACACAGTCACTCACACCTCGATCAATCAGTATGGGCCGATATCTACTCTCAATCAATCGATGCTGGTTCTGCGTTAACTGCTTTTGTGAAAAGTGCTTTTTCTTTACCAGCTGTTATCTAAAAGCACGTTAGAATGAAACTGGGTGAATGGTCATGCTCTGTTAGCAGAAATTATGCAGTGATTATGTCACATAAAGTGCTTTGTGCATGTGTTTTCCACTCATAAGCACAGCTGGCTGGGCTAGATAGGATTATTGATTTGTTTAGGATCAATGGTGTCAAACCAACACTTCTATTACAGATCACAGCAGGCTTCTCAGTACTGAAAGACCACGCTCTCAAAAATGAAGGTTCCAACTGGAGCCAAAAGGCTTTTAGGTCACAAAAGCCGTAGGAGAACCTATTTAAACCCTGCTAAGAAGTTTCACATTCTAGTTATTTAGTAGACCTTCTGTTTCTTTTAAGAGCTAAATAACCAATATGATTATACGAGAACCTTCAAATGTAACTTATTTACTTTCCAAAGAACCATAAATTCATATCAGTATGGGTTTCAAATAGAGGTTTTCACTGCTACGAACCATTTTTTGGTTCCCAAAAGCACTTTTTTCCACTGAACCTTTTGTGCAATGAAAAAGTTCCAAGGATGTTTAAAGTTTTTCGTGAAACCATAGATGCAGATAGCCTTTATATTTGAGAGCATATAGCAACTCAGGAAACCTATACACCAAATGACTCATGAAAAGAAGTGGCCTTACAGTTTATTTTTAAGAGAATATATGCTCTGCTCTGCTAAAGTGGCTAGTTGTGCTGCCACATATATAGGCCTTTCACATCTGCGTTTAGTCAGAAAGCCATGTATTTTCTGAATTTTGTAATCTGAAGCATGAGATATAATATCAGTTCAGGTTTTACAATGTAATTTATTCCTTTGATGGCAAAGCTGAATTTTTAGCAGCGGTTACTCCACTGTCACATGACTTCAGATATAATTTAATATGCTAGTTTGGTGCTCAATAAACATTTTTCTTATTATCAGTGTTGAAAACAAAAATTTTTCTTCAGGATTTTTCAGCATCTATTTTAAAATACATATTTTTTTGTAACAATGAAAAAGTCTTTACTTTGACTATTAAAAATGTATTGCATCAATGCTAAAAGTAAAAAGTTTTTTTTTTTTAAATAGTAATGTCTTAAAAAAACTTTCTGAAATATGCAAGATATATGCAAAGATAGCATACGTCTGTCCAAACAATTTCTTGACCAAACAAATTATTTTATTTTATTCAGTACGTAAATTTTAAAAAAATTTTGTAAGGATGTACATTTTTCAACGTCATAATCCCTACTCCCACAGCAATCCAGTAAACCATCCTAATCCATACCAATCTTAGTGTATCCCGAACGGATTTCACATGAACGTCAGACACATAAATCCCATCATTGCGGCATTCTGAAAGGGAACGACAGGAAAATGAATGATGAAACTGAATGATATTTGGACTCCGCTGTCTGCTGGTGCGACCGGCTGTGTTAAACAGGGAGACTCCAGTGGACTGTGATGTTCTGTATAGTGAGCGGCTCCTCATTAATCACCCTGTGTGTGAGGAAGGGAGGGGAGAACCTTATGGCATTAGTCCTGACGTCAGCACCAGGCACCGTCTGCTATAAATATCCACCGTAAAACTGTGCTCCAGTGAATCCTTAATGTTCTATTAGTGTGTTATTGTGCACTTGGGTAGCTCGAGAGGGCATATTCGGCAGGTCGTGTGAGGGGTTGCAGGTGAGAGAGCCCCCCGTCTTAACCAGTCTTAACATGGCATGATGGGATGGCAGGATGTGGCATGCTAAAACCTGCCTACTTGTCATCAGATGTCCCACAGAGAGAGTGTAACCCTTCACCAGCGAGACAGAGTCAATGAACAAACGGAATGACCAAAATAAACAATTAAAAATAGTTTTGCTCATAGTGACCATGACTGCCATGCTCCAAAAAGCACAATAAAAGTGTTCCATACAGTTCATGCACTATATGCTAAGTATATACTATATTAAATTAGACATTCAGTGTATTTGATAATCTTGTCCTTTACTTGAACTTGAGAACCATATCAGAACCATAGCAGTTCTTTTTAAGCAGTTATTTTAAAAAACCTAAAGAGTAGTATGAATGACTTGTGCACTATATACTAAGTCCTCTGAAGTAATTTGAATCATAATTCACTCATACTCTTCTCCTTTAGTTGAACTTGAGAACCCTATCTTTTGAGATGTACTGTAACCCTCTGGTGCTGCCCACGTGGCAGTCAAAAAAAAATTCAATGAAATTAATGTACTATATTTTAGTTCAATAATGTTTTTTTATTTAACATTTTGTGTTTTTAGGGGATTTTATGGTACTAAATTATACGGAATAGTGATTCATTTATTACCCATTAACCATTTTTTGAGCGTACACCTCAAATGAAATTTCCAACTTAAACTGTCATAAATCTTGAATGCTTTGAATCGCAGATTTAAGTTTAATCTCTTTTTTAAGAAGACACTTGGCAGATTATAAAAGGGAAATTAAATTTCTTATTACATTTCTAAATGTATTATTTAAAAAAGTTAAATAAAAAAATACTGTTTTAAAATTTTATAAGAAATGTATATTTTCTAAAACATGTAAGTACACTGCATAAAAACTGCATGAAAACCAAAGCCATAAATCTAAAGAAGTTGTGTTCTAAATTTGAGGTTGATATCTTAAAAAACGAGTTTTCAGTAAGATTTTGTTTGGGCGCAGTACCAAACATAAATTTTATATTTTTGAAATGAATATTTTTTTTAAAATAACTTTTAAACTTTTTGTATGACCATGAATTTTGTGTGTGCACAAAGCAAGTGCCAATAGAAAGTTTTGTACCATTCCAATGAAGTAAAAAAACTAACATTTTTAGGTAAAAGATGTCCAAACAGCACTAGAGGGTTAAGTAAACAAATCAGACTCATCAGTATCTCGAGTTAAACGCACTGATTCAATTATCTGGATACAATGGTTTTTGAATGAAAAGACCTGGAATATAGTGTAAGAGTCGAATTTTCTGTTAATTTACTGGGTGAACTATTGATTTAAAGCAAAGACACATTGAGACGATGTAATTTGTGGAATTGTGCTTGTTCTTGTGTGTGTGTTTGTGTATGTGTACAAGGCTGATGAGGTGTGTGCGCACTTAATTAAAAAGGCAAGGAAAGTAATGCACCTTTGAGTGAGTGGTTGGAGAGGACCAGTCTGATCTTATGTTACGCAGAGCTCTCTGGGTTTTCCCCCCCAGGGTAAGATATTAAGATTGGCAGGGCTGCTCTTCCATTAGTCTTATCTAGAAATTGTGTGACTAAAGAGTTGAACTGATTCAGCGTGACCCTCACAGATTGGAATGTCAGCCGCATTTATTATTCTAATTTACTAAGAGGTGACTTTTACTCTATGACAGACACGTTCACCTTTACACGGCCTGTCGAGAAATACTGCACAGCCTGGAAATTTCGCTATGGTTTTAAAGTAGCTTCTTGATTCTGGTTCTTTTTGACATTTATGTCATTTGAAAACTCAAATCTCTTGTGCTGTGATTGTTTTTTTTTAATTAGTTAACAAAAAGTCAGGTGGATAATAATGTCTGATCACTTAGTGCTCTATTTAATGTGATTCGAAATATCATTTATGTCTGTAATGCTGACAAGTTACACTGAATTTTTATGCTTAAAATTAAAAATGTAATTATGGAAAACAATTGCTAAAAAATTGTGAATGTGAATTTTTACATATTTAATGATATTACTTAAAAACCTTGATATTCCTGCCCCCAAACTTGTTCCATTTGAGCTAATAAATAAAAGTATTAGATATATTATTAAAAATATTATATGGCTTAAGTTCTCCCCTTCAGTGGAAGTCTGGTGTTTTTTTTGTAAACCAGACACAATCTAGTAGATGGTAAATTCTGATTCGCTTGGAAAGTAATAAAACACTCTTCTTTAATTTGATTTTTGCGTGTTATTTATGTCTGTAACACGACAATGCAGGACGATTTTTATGGGAATTTTATATTTAAAAAAAAAAAAAGTATTTGTTCCAAAGCAATTGCTAAAATTCTAATTTGAATTTTAACGTTTTTTTTTTATTTTTTTTTTTTTTTACATTATTTTATTGTTATTTTCATTTGTCTTATTTTAAGTCGCTTTGAATAAAAGTGTTTGCTAAATGACTAAATGTAAATGTATTTAAATGCTATTGAAATGGTTAAAAAAACATTTGTGCCATTGAGCCAATAAATAAAATTGAATTATATTAATATATAAAATAATGACAAATAACAATTTTTTTGTTAATAAAAAATTTATAAAACTTATTTTTTAAGCTGATTAATTGAATAGATTATTAACAGTTGCTTATCAAAATAATGGTTAATCTTAACTCTTTGTTGCCTATCTGTAGATTTTCACTTGCTTGGAAAACAGACTGCAGTCATGCATCTATGCATCTTTCCAGTCTAATGGTGCTGTTAGGTAGCATTCATTTCTCGGCCAATTCTTTCTTTCCCTCTCTCTCCTATTCTTTCTCCCTCTTTCCTCTGGAGCAAATTCATGTGTAACACAGCAGGCTGAGGTTCATCTCCACTGAATGAACTCATTACGTCTGAGGTGCGAGGTGCAGCAAGATTGTTTCAGAAGAGCGTCTGTCTCTCCTTACATCAGCTGTCCCCGATGCTTCTCGTGACTTATGGATGATTTGACCTTTGCACGCCTCCGATCTTTAGCCGGGGCTCGTGAGAGTGTACACAGGTGGACGTCCCATTCTCATCTCGCCCAAATGGCGAGCTTTCTTTCGATTATCGTTTCTCTTTTAGCCCCAGCTTTCTGCCGGCTCTCTGATAGGTCTGTGGCAGGCAGAGCTCATTTTAGTGGAGAAACCTAATTTTCCAGTTGAGCGCAGCCCCGTTGAGTAGAATGAACTGAGTGAATGAAAGCAAGATTGAGCGGGATCTTACAGGAATGCAGGGAAACGGGGCAGGTGCCAGTCGGGCAACACTTTAGTCCAGCTGTGATTGGAGTTAAAGCTTAAATGTAAATCATTTAACTGTAGCATTAAAGGGAAAGTTTGTGCAAAAATGAACATGCTGCCATCATTTATTTACCCACAGACATAAAATGTCATTATTAATTATTTTCATTATCCCTTTAACTATGGAATCCAGTTTCCGCCACTAAATAAAAAAATGTAATTGTGAGTTTTTATCTAAAAATTCTGACTATTTTTCTCGCAACATATATTTCACACATCCCAATTCAGACTTTTTTTTTTTTTAGATAAAAACGCGCAATTCCGACTTTTTTTTTTTTTTTTTTTTCTCCCTTCCCCTGCAAATGCAAACTTTTGTACTTGCAATTCTGACTTTTTATCTTGCAATTCTGACTTTTTTCTCTCTAAATTGCGAGTTTTTTTTCTTGCAATTCTCGCAATTGTGAATTTTTTTTCTCAGAATTGCGAGAATTGCAAGAAAATAACCTTGCAATTTCGCAATATAAACTCTGAAATTTTAAACAATCTGAATTGCGAGTTTGTGATTTTCTTTCTCAGAATTGTGAATTTAAATCTATAATTCTGATTTTTTTTCTCACAATTGCGAGTTTATATCACGCAATTCTGAGAAAAAAAGTCTGAAATGCAATCATGCAATTCTGCAGGAAAGTCAGAATTGCAAGATGTAAACTATATATATATATATATGTAGCGTAGCGTCAGTTCTGGCAGGTCACGTTAGTCAAGCTCGCATAAGCTGATTCTCAGCTGATCCACGTCTACCTATAGGGATGTGACACCTATCACAGCACTCATATATAAGGTCCTTCAGTACTATCACCAGCTTCGCGTTGCTCAATAGCTAATTACCCTCCTCCATCCCCAGCTCCTCCTCTGTCAGTCAGGATTCAGCCTTCTGATTGTCCTTGAATCAGACTAATTTCAAAATGTTACATTAAATAATTGAACCTTATGATATCTGCAATACATTTATGTTGGTTCTGTTCTGTTACACTGGCGGGTTGTTGCTGTTCTCCCTGCTCTTATCCATGCTAGACTGCATGGATGCGCAGGGAGTTCTTGCCCAGAACCATACCGCCAATCCAAACTGTATGCTAATTGTCAGTCATCTTTGACGATAGTGGTCCTGACAGAAATTAGATTTGTCAGGCTTTACAGGGTTAAGTTATCACCTTGAAATAGTGAATTAAAATATTTTATCCGTTCAACTGCAGCAATTTGCAGATTGCTCACCAATTAAGTTTCAACCTATTGACAGGCAGTTCATGTAGAGTGATTAATCACCTGTAAAAGATATCTGCATCCTTTCTTTCCTAAGCTTTGTTTATCCTGTCATCCTTCCACAAAGGAGGCCCTGGAGAGTATTTGTTTTCTCTGACCTACAAATCTCAAAGACCAGAGGCTGTCATGTTTAGGGAGCTTGTTACTCAATATGAGTGTCTCCCTCCCCGCCCCCCCCTCCCTCCCATCCCTCCTCACCCCTCCCCCTACCTCCCCCGCACCAAGTCACCCTGACTGCCGGTCAGACCCTACTGTGAGCTGCGGGATAAAAACTCAAGATTCATTGCACTGACTGGAACATCCGTTAATTAGCTTGTCCAGACTCGGCTTTGTATTTGTAAAAAGTCTTTTTTTTTGGCTCTATAATTCTAACTCACTATATACGTTTCCCTTGATTTTTTAATAGGCAGCAGGATAACTATCACTTAGTCATACAAGTGTTATGGTTTATGTAATGAAAAACCCGTATCTAAAACATAATGAGTCAATTTTTGCATAATACTACATTATATATATATATATATAGATATATATATATTATATGTGTGTGTGTGTGTATTGTATGTATATATTTATATCTAAAGTGTGTGTGTATGTATGTATATATGTATGTATATATATATATATATATAATCTATATATATATATAATAGATATATATAGTTATTGTTATAATATCAACATATTAATTTTCATCTCAAAATATTATTTATAAATATTTAAATAAATCTGTGTTAATTATTAACCACACCACACACACACACATATACGGGGGGGTGGTATATAAATGTTTGCATGCACTGATAGTGAAATGCTTCTTGATATTTGACAGTTATTGAGAAATACCATACCTCAACCTTTTTGGATGGCAACATGGATATGGATATTCCCTCGTGAAATTCGCTACTTGGTTTTAGTCACAGAACAATTTGAATTATTTTTTAATGAAGAGTGAATATTCCGGTAGGTCATCAATCTACACAGGCAGACCAATGACTGCATGATTAGATATGCCCGCTATGTTAATTATAAATGCCAGATAATTTTTTATAAATTATTTCTCTTTTTTCGTGCTCTCTCTCTTTCTCCATCACCATTTATACCATTATTTTCTTGCTCAAAGAATTGAGTGAATAGAATGATGAAATCAATAAAAAAAAAATTATTACAGAATTCTTACTATGTTGAGCAATAAATGGCATTGATTGTATGGTTATGGACAGGCTGATCTCTTCCCTGTAGTTCCACCCACTCCAGCTTGTTGAAGAACAAACTGCATGCTGTTTATCTCCCCTCAGAGGTTTTCATTTTTGTTGTCTGTTAAATATTCATGTCTGGTGCTGTTGCTGTTTGCTTTCTATCTAACCCCTTCTTCTACCTCTACTCTACCTCTCCTTCCTAATCTACCTCTTCTATCTTCTCTCCTACCTACTAACCCTCCACCTACTCCCCCTACTACCACTCCCTTCTCTCCTTTCCCCCTTTCCTTCCTTCTCCTATACCCTACCTTTCCCCTACCACCTTCTACCTGCATATTTATTTTGGGAAGGTCAGATCTGAATAATTCTGTGCTGAGTTGGGGTACTTGGACTCGGGACTCAGACTTGGATATTTTGGACGTGGACATTTTTCAGGGTACAGACGAATAGGGTTGGGCATCGTTTGGGTTTTTTCGATACCGGTGCCAAACCAATACTTTTAAAAAAACGGTAATATCGGTCGGCTTCGTTGTCGTTGCCTGAACCTATACTTATTAAATTAAAAAATAATCCCCCGCCAAAAACTATGGTTGGCATTAGAAATAGAAATAGAATAATAGGCAAAATGTTTAGAGGTTCAAGTTATTTTAATAAAAAAAAAACAGCAGATAAATTAGAAGTACTTAGAATGGAGAGTGCTAGGTTAGAGGGTGGTTCAAAGGAAGATGAAAGAGAATGTGTTTTCAACACATTCAACCACTGGGTTCTGAAACTTGTGAGACAAAAAAAAAAAACGAAACAGAAAAAAAAAGACCATTCCAGCCAGGGGTGGCTTCTGTGGTTCTCTCCTAGATCTTGAGAAATATTAAAGGACTCAGTTCAGCTGCAGTTGGAAAAGAGGAATTGCAGCTGGGGGCAGGTACGTCCACCAGAGGAGCGTTAGATGTATAAAGTCAACAAGTGAAAGTTTACTCATAAAGAGGGGTGGGCGGAAAAATGCCAAATGTTATACAATACAAGCTTCGGTTCAAATGTTAATTTATGCAATAGTTTCAAACCTTAAAACCAAAAGGGCCCGCACTTGGAAAAGCACCATTGCAACAGTTTAAAAAAGTAGCGCCCAATTCTGTGGAAAAAAAAAACGGTGGACTTGGCAAACCCTGCAGTTCCACAGAGATAGCTTGCAGTAGTCAGATCTAACGACCACGAAAGGCCAGAATAAGGAGAGGAGAGACCTGACCAAAGCCATGCTGGATATGAGTTGCTGCAGGTTATGAACAACAATTTCTGAAGCTCATGCAAATATCTAAAGCATCGTGTAAATTTGCTTGGGGGGGGAGGGAGGGGTGGGAGCCCTTACAGAGAAGTGCGGCTGAAAAATGAATCGGAAAATGGACGGAATGACAGACGGCGACAGCGGCCAAAAGAAAACGTAACTACATGTTCCAGGCACTATTTAATAAGGAGGGGTTCCCGCATCCTGATAGCGGGCTTTTTTTAACCTAGAAATCGGCCCTAAGCATCAAAAGGTATAACACATATTAGAAGGTTTAATGAGTGAAAGGGAATAAAAGGGGGAAAATAGTAGGCAGCGAACAACGAAACTGGCTGGATGAAGGAAAGCGCGACGGCATGTTGCGGGAGCCGCAAGGAACACATGAGTCAGAAACTCTAGGTGGGAAGAAGAAAAAAATGAAAAAAGAAGGGTAAGGGGGGAGAATAAGTCATAAAGGGGTGGGACTTGATGTACGAAATTTCCCGAGATGCATTTGTTTTTTTTTGTTGTAGCGCCAAAAAGAGCGGAAATTTTTTAAAGTATCCTATGGAACATATTTTTCTGCCTCATTCTGTGACAAGAAGCTTCATCAGATCACAAAAGGAAGCATTTGACTGGTGTTGTGGAGTAAAAAGATTAAAATGTTCTCTTTTGGTATATTATTTGACACTGTTTGAAATGGAATACAAGGAGTTTTAATCTTTAGAGGAGAGGCATTTTCACTTTAAAACATGTTTTAGAATAACCACTAGGGGGAGAATAAATCCAAACGGAAAATGGAGATGCTACCATGCTGGCCATCAAGCAGTTAATTACTGCATTAACACCTCACCCACCCACGCACGTCCCTCTTTGGGATGCTCATTCATTTCTGAGTGTGCTTTTATACCGAGAAAGGGTCGGAATGGTGAAAACCCATGGACACTCATCCTTACTACCAGATTGTGTAAGGTGTTGGATTTGTATTATTATTCTTTCTGACTGAGTTCACATGTGCTTTCTCAGTCCGGGAACTTATTTCACGTGCGGTGCTCAGTGACTTATGCATTTTTTCTTACCGTCCGTTTCGGAGAACCAGAGTACAAACATTTCAATCGACCGCTCAGGCATGGCACCGAAATGAGCCACCGAAATTCTCTGCGTTCGGATTCGGTTCTAGTACATACCGGTTACATAGGTACCGGTGCCATATTAGTAACGCACAGTTTTGGTACCACCTACAGATGAATCCATGTAGTGTAACACAAAATAAAATAATAAGTAACGACATAAAATTAAGATAAAAAGACAATAATCGTTCCACTCACACACAATTACTAGAATTATTAAAAACTAGGACTCGACAAGGTGGACTCAGACCCAATACTGCTTTTTGTGTGATTTACCCAAACAACACTGATTTAAAAAGCGCAAACTCCAGCTCACAACATCCAAATGTTAAAACACACTTAACGGCACATATTTCAGAGAAGTATAGTTTCTATCCTAAGCCATGAAAGATTCGCTCACTTGGAAATGAACATTGTGTCAATATGTACTCACCCTCTTGTTTGAAATCTGTATGCTGTTATTTGTTACTTAGAACACAAAAGGAGTTTTTGAAGCTCTGCAATTCATAGTGAAAAGGAGCTGTCAAGCTCAGAAAATTATAGACAAACATCAAAAACCATAAAAACATCATGAAAGTTGTACTTGCATTTGTGCACTTAGTTTTACAAGCTTTTTTAGGAACAGACCAAAATGTAAGCCATTATTATATCATATTCAGGGATGCAGAATATATGTAGCATATCAGTTGTTGGATGATATTAGAGTTTTTATTTATTTATTTTTAAATTGATCAGATTTATTTAAATTTATTGAATCTATCACTTGATACTGGATATTTAATTTTCGAATGCTCATTTACCCTGCTTTTACATTTAGATTATATTTATCGTTATATAACTGTCTTTTATTAATTTGAACTAATATACATTTTTACTTAATTTTACAAATTTTACTTAATTCTACAAATTTTACTAATAATTAACTTGTCAAATGAATGATTATAGTTTTTAGTGTTTTATTTTTATAAAGTAAATAATGACAGAATATTAATTTTTGAATTAAATGTTCTTTTAAAAATGTTTTTGTTGAGCCAGATATTCACACAGGAAAGAACATGGTGCTTTTATGATGAACAGTTTTAAAATAGTTCAACATTACAGCTTGGTTCATTGCTCTGTCTAGAACATTGAGCAGTTTTAATGCTTTAATGCTTTACATGCCATTATCGGTTTTATTTTTTTGTGGTCTTAGTAAGTGGAAAGTGTTTTGATTTGTAAAGTTTTTCTTTGTGAATACGCACTGACGTTTGTTAGAGTGGAAGAATCTAGTATTTTTTGGTTCTGACTATAATTAAACACTGATCATAATCATTGTGTAATTAATAATACTGTATGTAGCTGCGAATCTTCTTTTGTCAGCATCATCATGAATGCAAACTAAAGAACTAAGAGGATCATACAAACCCGTCACATTGAACCTGCACTTAAGTTCCCTCTTGGCAATGCTTTACAAATAGCTTTGGTCTTAACAGATAATTACTGTAATTATGAGTTGTAGGGAAAATTGTTTCTTAAAATGTAGACCAGTTGTGTTTATATCAGAGATTTAATATAGCATGTATATGTATTTGATTCATGTACACACACATTTTTTTTAAATCTGTACTTGACATTAGTGGTCAACCGATATTGTTTTTTTGACAGCCGATATCTTGGCAAGCAGGTTGGCCAATGGCTGATATAAAGCCGATATAATTATAGTTATTTTAATATAATATTTAAGAATTAGAAATTTGATGAACCATTTATTTTTAAAATACACACACTTATCTTTAATGACAAAGTATTTTCCACAATAAACATTAATAAAAATATAATTAAAAGGATAAACGGGCTGTAACCAACAAGCACTCGTATTCTGGAGTTTATTTGACAAAAATAAATCCCAATGCACACAAAGCCAAGGTAACACTCATTTTCATACGCCACAGTGAAATGACTGAATATGACAGTGGCAAATGCTAAAGGGCACAGCAATAATTTTAATCAACAATTTATTGTTTAAAGCATTCATTTGCACGGACCCGAAATCACGCAGAGACAAACTGCGGTCATGCAGGTCACTTCACACTTCACAATATCTCACAGCTGGATTTGACTAAGTTTGCAAGGTTTGTGAAATTAAATTTTTATTAGCCATTCAAAGATTTGTTTAAATTATGCAAATGCGTATTTGCTGAATGCAGACGGCAAACGAGAAAGTATTATTTTTGCCTTTCTATTACTAATAATATAAAATCAATCGTTATAATACTTTTTGTGTACATTTTAATTCCTTTGTTTAACAGTTCTATCGGATTATTAGACTGATTTCTATCCGTATTAGACAGAACTGAACAAAATATAAATAAGATCAAAATAAAAGTCCCACCTCGAACGCATCAGCCACACAGAAAAACTTATCGGCCGATGCCGATATTTGAAAAATGCCAAATATCGGCCGATATATTGGCCTTGGCGATATATCGGTCAACCACTACTTGACATGCAAAACCAAATGTTTCTTAAATTAGGTTAAATCTGTATATATGTGCATTCTGTCAACTACAAATTGTTCACAGAACTTAAATAGTAACAAAAAACAATGAAAAACCTTACAGTAATGTTCTTAATTAGAAGTCTGTGAGAAAAGTGTTCATAAATATTGAAATAGAAATATTGAAGATTTTTATATATGCAACTCTCGCATTGTTTTGAAAATATAACTGTAACATGTTAATGTTACATGTTAACCAGGGTTATTATTGTTAAATAAAATATTAAAGACATTTTTGTTAATAAAATGAAGCTGAAATTAATCCAAATATTAGAAGAAAAACACAAACTAAACGAAAATTCTAAATGTTCCAGTGGCAAAGTTGAAGCACTAAAGTTTGTGGAAATAAATCTCAAATTAAATGTGTGACTACAACTAATGGGCGCTGTGGCTTGGTATAAATTGCTTGGACAACTATGTAAATGAGATGTTGTGTATTTTGCCCTGTTTAGTAAAACTGGCCCTTAAATAGTAACGAAAAAATAAATAAAAACGACAAAATCACAGCATCATTTTTCCTAAAAATTAAACTAAAATTAAAAGCAAAACAAAAAAATTATAATAAAATATACTTAATACTAAAATAAGACTAGGGTTAAAATGAGATTGGTGTCAAAGAAAGGATGTTACTTAACTCTCTAAAGATTTTTTTACTTGGAGCTTATTCATTAATGTTTCTAATGCATAACCAGATGTTCATCCACTTAGAAAAGTAATCCCAGCTGACACAGGATTTGGATCACTTTATTTACATTTTTTCAGTCTTATGTTTTCAAACTGTCAGATTTAAAATGCATGCTTGCTTATTTGGTTTCCATTGTAAGTGCAATACTGTAAATTTTGAAGGATGAGTATAGAAATTATTTTCAGTGGTAATCAATGGCATCCGCAGTTTTTGCGATGCATTTGTGTCAGGAACACCATTTCTCATTATATGAATCATATATCCGCATTACTGTAAAGCTTTGCTATATTGCAAAACAAAGAAAACAAACTGTGTGTTTGATCCAGTGAGATGTGTTATATTGGAGTATTTGGCTCCAGTCTGCAGGTGTTAATGGAATTATTCACAGCTCTGGTCTGATCTTATTTCAGCTGATTCCCTGTGATCACCAAATACAGTATTAGCACAGAATCCTATGATGAATTCAGTGGTCATCTTGGTCACACTTCTCAACAGCTCTTCCACCTGCACCTTTCCCCTCTCACCCATCTCTCAACACCTGCTATTTCTCACCTGACGGCCGAGTTTTGAGTCTTGTTCGGTCTTATCCTCATCGATTCGAGTCATCCTGGTCAATATAGCACTGTCTATAGCTCAAAAGAGTCTAGAAGGAAATGCTGTCACCTTCATTATTAATTCTCCACGTCTGCATCAAAGACGAATGCAAACAGAGCAGGTGTGCTGTTGAGTGTCTCGTGCTAATGGAGCGTGGTCGACCGTCATCAAAACGACTCCGTCTAATGGTGCTTTAGTCTAAAGCTCAGTTGGATATTGATGCTGTCTTGATTTGACTGCGTGGGTTGTGGCATCCTCCCTCTGCTGTGCCAGCCATTGTGTTTTTATTTGTTGTTATGATGATATAATTTGTATTTTCACGTCAAGCTGTAGCTGTTCTTCAGACAGAGATACAATCTCTGTGCTAGCCATCTGCTGTTTTGCTTCGCGTTTTAGGCATGGTGACGTTTACGCACCTCGGTTTATGTTTAATGACAGTGGGAATTTTATACTTCTTACTGTTACATTACGGTTGACATGTTTTATACAGAATGTGATGTGGTTTCACTATATTTTGGGGTATTTCAATCATAAAACCATCTGAAGGGTTAAGGGTTAAGTTTTATTTTTGAAATAAAAAGGTGAACAATTGCACATTATTATTACCACACTGTGCATATAAGTGCATATTTATAGTGTGTACTTTTATCTAATCCAAAAAAAAAGCGTTTTATTGCCATTCTTTTCATTGTCAGTTTAAAACAATATTTCATATATAAAAAATATAAACTATTTCATATAAAATAGTGTGTGTGTGTGTGTGTATGTTAATGCTGTCAATCGATTAAAAAAAATAACTAATTAATCGCACATTTTTCCTGAACTTTATTGTGATCAATTCCACCTAACATTAAAGTTTTTTATTATACTTTTATATTGCAATAATTTCACATTCAATCTTCAAATTAATGTTCAAACAACATAAAGACAGTATATTTTAATATTTGTTTAATAGCATCTTTTTTATGACTGAAGGCCAGTATCACTGATACCAATACTACTGATGTCTCTATAAAATAGTTTCCCCCCTAATATTTAACTATTGACTATAGCCATTCAACATTACAGTATAGTTGAGAGCTATCAATTTTAACATTTATTTGACTTTAAAAAATAACTTCTAATTGTGAACTTAAAACAATCTTCACATAAACCCATTATAATGTCTTATTTAGCTTTCTGTGCCCTTCAGCAAGTAGGAAATATACAGAAATTGAATAAAGCTGTCAAACACTAAATTCTAAATTAGATAAAGATGAATCCTTAAAGCTATACAAGTTATTGATTTCCTCTTTTATATTTTGTTCTTTGATTAACAAGACATCACAGCAGCTGGATTATTAGGTTATTTTGGCTGCTATTACTTTAAGAGCTACTGCTGCTGAGCATGACGCGGATCTGACGCGCATCGTATTTTCTCACTTTCTAAAGTCTCTTTACCGTTTCTGAGTATTACTATACATATTTTAATTTATTTGGCACGTTTTGGTAAAGTACATTAATCTATTAAAACTGTGGTCACAATTGTTTATGATTTTTTTAAATTTAATGTATTGAATTAATTACAGTGTATAATATTTATAATACAGAAAACTACAGTGAATTCTTTTTGCACTGTATTCATAGTTATACCTTTAAAATCATCATGAAATTGCATTTGCAACCCATTTTATTTAACTGTAACATATTTTGAAGTGAAACAGGATATTCAACAAGAAAATGACTTGATTTTATCTATCGGAAATTGATTGGATGGTGAAAAGTCATAATTTTTGATCCAGGTGGTTGGAGAGGAGGTTGAAAAATAGGACTTGGTGACATCCAACAGCTGAAACGGAAATTGCTTTGAGATACAAACAAACATTTTTTGGAAAATGTTCACCGTTGTTCCATTTACAGTAAGACAGGAACATCTATTATGTGTTGATTTCACATTGACCTTCAAAACTCTAATGCATTACATTTCCAACACACGATTACACAATATAACCAATGACATTTAGCATTAATAGTGTGTTTTAATGCATTACGGTAATAAAATATTAAAGTCTTATGTATAAGTGAATATTCAGAATTAAATAGTTTAATTGTAGTACCACAATACTACCTTTTTCCTCCTGTTTACATACTAAGTCAAAGCCTCTCTATCTCTCTGACACTTTATTTACACTTCAGAGACATCCTTTTTTTCCAAATCCGCCTTTTTCAGCTTATCTCTTTTTTTTCCTTCTATTTTTTTTCTCTTCTTCCTGTCTTTTGTCTCTCCACTCATCCCAGACAGTGCATCAGTCCATGCTTCCATTGCATTGGTTTTATTCTCCGTTTGTGTGGCTGCATGGAGCCGAGACCCTGATACAGAGATCAACAGCAGTTGTTTAATCCCCTCCCCTCCTCTTCCTCCTTTTCCTCTTCCTCTCCACTGCCTTATATTCATGAGGGAGAGAAAGCAACCCCCTGCAGTGCTACCATACGTGCTCCTCTCTGTACACCTGACCAGAGCTGGTGACACAAGCCCACAACCACAGAGAGAGAGAGAGAGAGGAACAGGATGAGGGACGTGCTACAGCTGTCTCTGTGACAGACTCGGCGTCTGTTGCTGCTGCTGCTGCCGATTGCTCTACAAACTGCCTCTGTGTCCGTGCTGTCCAGATACAAACTCGTTCATGTCGTTTTGCCTGGTCGACTTTTTTGACATGGAGTCGCCCACCAAAGAGATTGAGGATTTCGAGAACAACTCTCTGAAGTACCTACAAGCGGATCAGATTGAGAAGATCTGGCTCAGACTGCGAGGACTGTGAGTAGAGTTTTATACTTTCTGTCTCTGTGCATGAGTGAGCAACGTGTATTTGAATTAGAATTTGACTAAAAAGCAAAAATCAAAATAACACAATATTAATAGTAATGTTTTATAAGAATATGAAGTATAAAAGTACAAGAAAATCATATTTTTATGAGGAATGATATTTTATTATAATTCTAATCTTTTTAATTAGTTTAATAGAGTCTTATAAAAACGCCTGAAATGAAAATATACTTATACCGAGTAAAGGATTTGAATATAATTGATAATTGTAATGAAATAGACCTTGCTAATAAATTAAGAATTAATCAAAAGTATTATGCGATACATTGTTTAAAATATTACTTTTTTCCCCACGTGAAGTAATTTAAATAGGAATATATGCCACTACAAAGTGTAAAAATATAAAGCATATATAATTTATTGCAATTACACCCCATATAATGGTAATTTCATAGCAAGCAAATATAAGTATAAAAGTATAATATTTTAACAAAAATAAATCATTGTGCGGATAACGGAGTCGTAATAAAGTTCAAGGACCAAAGCTCTTACATTACAAAAGCTAATAATTAATATTTAAAATATGTTAATTTTTCATGCATGAAAATGGTTAAAATAAATTACAATTTTAGAACATAAAGTTAAACCTTAAATTTTAATCCATTAAGTAAATGAATTATACAGTGCAAAGAGTAAAATAATAAAATGTGTAGAAAGTGTGTAGAGTTAAACTTTTATAGTACTTTTCGTGTTTTTATTGGGTGATTTGCAGTTGATGGTTTTGGCTAATGTGACGCTGACATATTTGTGAAAGTGAGATGCAGGTCAGGGTTAACGGGTCACTTTCAGTACAAACATCCTCTTCATGTGGGGCTCGGTTCCCAGACACAAAAGCAACCTCATCTTCCATTAAAAGTGTTTCCAGTTGATCGCTATTTAGAATGCATTTGTTTGAAAACTAGGCTGCCAACGGATCCAGCATATTAAAACTAAATATTTGCAAAGTGCAAGTATTTGCGGAGGAATTACAAAAGGCAAATGTAATGTTTGAACTTTTCACTGAAGCTAGATCAAGAAAATAAATGCACCAAAATAGACCAAACTGAAAGATCTGAAAATTGCACGCCTTTTTTCTTTGAAGACACAAGAGTTTTATTAAAATGAATTCTTGTCCTGTGATCCAGAGGCGAAGTTCAGGTGCTAATGATGAGTATAATGTTGCAGAAAAACATGCCTGTGGATGACTTTATTAGCTGCATGTGCAACTTATTTCCTATGGCCGTCTCATTTCTTGCCAATAAATGAAATTAATCGCTTCTTCTGAATTTATGTGGACGGTAATGACCGTGTATGTTATCACAAGGGGATTTTATTGTTTGCCGTTGCAGTGATTGATCTAATCCTTCACTGTGTCATTCCACATTAAGCCGCTGAATGCTAATCCCTGTTATAAACGGCAAAATATCTTCCAGGTTTGGTTTTAGATTTATGACAACTGCGTTCGCTGTGACAGTGGAGTCGCTGTCAGCCTGGGGTCCCTGAACCCAGGTGGAGAAGTCAGACAGCTGTTATTTGTCCAGAAACAAGGGCCATCAACATTGTCATAACGGCACCGGTCAAGAGCAGGGCGAGATTGAACCGAAGTCATCCTGTTTCCAGCTTTATTTCCCTTTTAGGCCCATTTTATTGAGCTTATTAAGAATTTAATTGTGCACTTGGCAGCTCCAAGGGAAATGAGACCCGTGTCGACACCATTGGACACTGAGAAAAACACACATCTATAAAAGTTTAAGGCTGTAATAAAGGCAGGCGTTTTCTTCGCGGTAGATTAGATGTGCAGAGAGAAAGAGAGGAAGACGTTTTGATGATGAAGATGACAGGAAGTTAAGGTTAAAGGTCGCTGATCACGTAAATAGCAGCGATTGTGTGTTAGTCTCGCTAGGCTCTTCTGAAGGTGATGTCATCTATCTAATTTGACCAATCAGAACGTCTGTCTTCATATGGCTTGAGAGCAGCTGAAGTTGAGCTGTTTTACTGAACGCTGCTTTAAAAGAAGAGGCATTTCCTTTCTACGTGCAGAACAGAGCGAGCATTCATGCACTAACTGAATTTAGATGACCAAATGTTCAGATGTCTATCATAAGAGGGTCATTGTTTTCCTTTTTTGCACAAATGTTCATGTGTGCCTTGATTCGAGCATTTTAATCAATTGAGTATTTGAACTCTGTATAACCGCTAGATTTGACATTTTTGAAAAGATTGTTTACTCTGATTGCCTGTATATCAAATGGCTAGTGGTCATACTTTTCACTCCAGTTAACATTTTTCAGGAAAATTGAATCATATATAAACACATGCACTAAAGATGTGGCAAAAAAAAAGCTATTGAAAAAAGGTAGTTCACTTGATATTTTATAGAAAGTCCTTCAAAATGGAAATTAAATTGACGCTGAAGATTTACTGTTTACGTCTTGAAATTTGAAATGCAAGCAATTAAAAAAAGTCTGTATTTAAAATGTTATTCAATAGATTTTTTAAAATTCAAATTTAAACAGTGAGACAATTATGAAACTCAAAAACAATTCATGAAATGAATGTAACGAAAACATTAAAAAACTAAACTAAAACTAATAACAAAAAAAATGTTTAAACAGAAATGAAATTAATCAATTATAATAAAATAACAACATATACATATAAAAATTGCCTGAATATAAATGCATGAAATTCACATAAAATACATGTTTGAGTATTTGGACTTTTGATTCAAAAACGTATAGTTGTTGAAATATATGCCTGTGTGACAACTAGCCCCAGTGGCCTTATATACTGAATCTAATTTGCATTTACCTGAACTGAAATGTCCATATTTTTTTGTTTCAGGCGAAAATATAAGAAGACGTCACAGAGGTAAGATATTCACTCGGACTAGTGTGAATACAACAGATCTCATCATCTCAACATGAAACATGAGCTGGGAAAATGAGTGAATAAAACTGTTTGCGAACAATTTGTATAAACTGAGGTGTTTTTTTTGCTGGAAATCGGTTGTAATCAGAAACCACATCTGTTGTAGGTAGGTCTGGTTTTCCAAAAGCAGAACAGGGTTGTGGCATTGTGTTTAATTACTGGTTGTCAGTAGGAAATAAACAGCAGTTTTCTTTCAGTATCACAAGTTAATGGAGCGCAGTTGTGCATTAGCATATGAGAACACTTACAAAACTGTGCTGTGATTCCATGATGGTAAAGTGAAGGATTTAGATAATAATACCATAATGCATAGTACATTTTATATATGGTATATGGAATTACTACAATTTAGTCAGTGGTTATTTTTTTGTTTTTGAAAGTAGTCTCACCAAGGCTGCATTTATTTGATCAAAAACACAAAATTGTGAAATATTACTATAATTTAAAATAACAGTTTTCTAATTGAATATAGTTTGGAATGTAACTTATTCCTGTGATGCAAAAGCTGAATTTTCAGCATCATTACTCCAGTCTTCAGTGTCACATGATCCTTCAGAAATCATTCTAATATGCTGATTTGCTGGTCAGACATTTCTTTTAAAAAGTTGTGCCGCTTAATACTTTTGTGGAAACTGTGATGCATTTTAATGGACATGTATCAACATATGCATTGAAGTACCATATATAAATACTGCAGTTCATATATTTTAATCATCCAGTTCCACAGTATATTTCAAAGTACTGTATCATTAGCATTTGATACCTTCACTATACAATGGTACTTTTTTGTAAGGGAAAACTTGTGATATTTTTGACCCTGTAGTCTATCTCCGTGTGTAAGGGTATATGTCTCATATACAGTATATCAGTCTAGCTGTTTATATTTGAATGTATTTGAGAGAGACACTAAAACACAACCCAAATAGAACAGCTACAGACGTCCTCTGACATCAACCAGAGACTAAACAAAAAAAGCTTTAACCGGTCTTATGGTTGAAAAAACCAGGGTTCCCCCCCAAGACCACACACACACCACACGCACACACCAGACAGACTACAGCCAGCAGCAGATCCTGTCCTTCCGTCTACTGGTCTTTTGTGTGTGTGTGTGTGTGTGTGTGTGTGTGTGTGTGTGTGTGTGTGTGTGGTGTGTGTTGTGTGTGTGTTTGGTGTGTTGTGTGTGGTGTGTGTGTGCGGCATTCATGCTGTGTTTTTCAGGCTTTGATGGTTTGGCAGGGCAGTGTTGGAGATGTCAATGACTGTGTGTGTGCAGAGCTGGAGGGAAGTGTGTGTGTTTGTGTGTTTGAATTGGGCTTGAGGGAGTTATGCTTTATGAGCCCATCAAGGTGAAAGGTCACGGGCCGTTCAGACTTCAGATCATATTATTTATATATATATATGTCACTGTACTTCTGAGAATGGTGACATTTTCATCTGTCTTGATAATGATTTTTGTTTCACCAAACCCAGTTCGGGAAGTTATTTTGTGCCCAGTCTCAAGCTTAGACAGCACAATATTTTATTTCTGATGAACTTCTAAATGGCACACAATAACAAAACAAACTCAGTTTGGTCACTTTACATGTCCGTCAAACAATCTCTCCCTATATAAGTGGGCAATTGTTGGTTGTCATAAGATCCAGTGTGAACTACACACTATAGTCCAAAGTTTGGCTATGCAAAGCTATTTTGTGCTCAGAAGATTGAGTGAGAATATTTGATAAGAATCAGCTTAAATCAGCATTGTCCTAATTTGTTTCTTATGTGTATATTTATACGGAATTGGGAAGAGTGACGTTTTCTCAGGCGAAATACGACGCTGGTGGGGTTGTTTGTGGCAGCTGTTTAATTTGATGTAATTATCACCATCCCTCCATTCCTTCACAGGATTTATGTCTCCTGATGATTAAGTCACGGGAGATTCTTGCGTGTTCAGATAAATCTCTCGTCCACACTGCTGTGCAGTGAAGGAATTTCCAAAAATGTGTATTTTGCCATCATTTATTCATCCTCATGTTTTGTTTTATTTCTTTTCTGAAGAACTCAAAAGCAATTCCAACTCTTTTTCATGCAACAAAAATGGATGTACTGCTAAGCTCCAAAAATGACCTAAAAACAACATAAAATGAGTTGGTACAACTCGTGACTTTGAGTTGTTACTGGGGGTGGGCTGAAAGATCGGTTGAGGTATTCAAAATGTCTGATTTATCGACGGAAAGGCTGAGGGGGGCCAAATACTTTCACCACTTCCAATGAAACCACAGCGCCACTATCGTGCTATGATCAACATAAACAGTTTTTGTATCTAGGGTGTTCGAACTAATAGTATTGGTTCAGTACTCATTACCTCGCCTTGGAAATCTCGTACATTGCATTTAGGCTCAATGTCGTAGCGAATCGCGGAATCGCTGAATCGCACCCGATCCAAATGTTTTTTATGACTGACCAATGTTTCGGAGGCAGTGTGTAAACATGATTGACACAACATAAGGTCGTATTTATTTTTTAACGTGCGAAAATTTCGAACGAGAATTTTGGACTCGGTGTGCAATGACCTTAAGACCCAAGAACCAATGACCATTGGCAAAAAATAAAAATAATAAGGGTTTGTAGCAGCTTGAGGTTGGATAAATGATAGCAAAATTTAAATTGTCCAATAAATTTATGTAAAATATATCTTTCATTGACTATATACCAAACCAGCACCTAGTCCATTGTTTGGCAACCTCACTGACATTTGGAATTGTTATTGTTTTGATGGCAAAAAAGTGTGTCATGTTGCTGAATGTAAGCATGTGTGATGTTTTTTATAGCTCCAAGAGAAACCACATTCTAGTTCTAGTACATTCAAATTCAATTGGGTCACACCGCACAGGTTTTGTGGGTTTTTTAGCATTGGCCAAATGGTCTGCTACACACTATCAGTGGGTCACACATTGTGGTTTGAGTTGGGTAGGGCAGTGCTTGGCATGCCATACAGCTCGTAACTAAATGTGATGGGCTGCGTGACTGTCGGAAGGACTGTAGGAGATAGTGTGGCATACAGATGTTTCCTATCAAAAGACTAGAAGAAGTTGATCTTCATTAGTCCAATGTGCATAAGTTTGCCAACCCATCTCTATCATTTGGCTATTATTTACATTTCACACTGTTTTACTGTGCTTCAAAAAGACAGGCAGCTAGTCTTTCTCTTACAGACCTCTTAGTATTAGTCATTTCTCGATGCTGTTTTGATTTTAAAGTTGACTGGTGAGGTCTAGATCACCATTACAGTGTTGAACTTCTCAGATGTAGTTGAAGAGATGTTAAGTGTTTGGTTAGTGCACAGTGCTTTTGATGGGGAGGAGCAGTTGGCTGGCAGAATTTTGAAGATAACATCTTACAGAACAGAAAATCTTACAGAACAATTTTTTCTTGAGCAGAAAATCAGCATATTAGAATGATTTATGAAGGATCATGTGATACTCAAGACTGGAGTTATTATGCTGAAAATTCAGCTGTGCCATCACAGGAAAAAATTACTTTTTATTTTCTCTTTAATGTCGCACTTTTATTTTATTTTCACTGTATTTTATTGCTATTGTAACTTGCGTATTTGATTTTGAAACTTGTTAATTGTTATAACTATTATTAGCTGCCTATCTTGACCAGGACAAATGTGATTTTTAATCTTCTTTAAAGGCACAATAAAATATCCAAAAACCACTAGAACAGTGTTATATATTTTGCTGACTTGTGTTCTTACATTATCCCAAATGTTTCTAAGAATGTTTAAATCCAGAGAAATAAGCAATTTTAACTAGTGACACGGACCGTGTCCATAGTGTCATTGTGTCGCCAGCTTTCAAATGTATCTAGTATGATAAAAGAGCACTGCTTTATTTCCCCCCACATACACATGACCGGAAGGAGCGGAAGCGGTCGACTGTGGCATAATAAAAGCTCCGCTGCTTTCGAGCCGTGTGTCGTGCCCGTTCAGCGGCCTCGTTTTGCTTCGACGGCTTTCAGCCTCACCCTGCTTCATTCTACTACGTTAATAAATCATTAGCTCATCCATGAACATGATTTCTGCCCGAGTCCCTTCGGATTGCATCGGCTGTGGGGATGAAGACGACAACTCCCATGATTCCACACTACTCATCAAACTACGCCTTTGTCTCTTTGTTTATTTTGAATACGCGCCCTCTAGTGGCGAAAAAATACATATTGTGCCTTTAACTCATATTTATCATTCAGGTATTTATAGGGGCAAATGGTTGGCAATACGTTTGTAATGCCACTGCCATTTTGTCCAGTGTTTGCATTTTGACCCAAACTGATACCCGAGCCACTGAATCCAGGGAGTGTATAACAGCCGTCATTGCGGCCTTTTCTGATGATCTAATTAAGACTGGCTTCCCAGTCAGAGGCAGCACAGCTATTACAGGCTCCTGCAGCCCGACGGCACTTCAATCTGTTTTTCACACATGGCGTAATGAACACTGGGGCATTCAAACTCACCAGAGCCCTGCGCAGATGGGGTTTGTTTACACGTTATCGTGAGGTTCTCTTTTCTTTTTGACTTCTTGTGGTGTGGAAACTAGCTTTGATGTGGTTTGAACCCAACAGTCTGTCCGCGTTCAACTTTCTTCTCCTCATAGCTTTGTGTCATTCTGATAGACTACATGTGAAGCCGATTAGCTTTTCCAGGTTGGAATGAAGCGGAGATAAATATTTAGAAACCACCGACAGATGAAAATTCTCTTTCGCATTGGAGCGTTTAGACTTTATACACAAAAACATCTCACACGATTGAGTCAGTCAGCGATCCAGAGCTGCGTTTTGGCATTCGTGAGTTTCTTGCACTAGCTGAGTGCGTTCGGCTCTTGAGGTGTTGTCTCGTCATGCCTCCGCTGACTGATTTCAGCTTGTTAATTGATCGCTTCACAGCCATTGAATCACAGCCCCCACACCTGATAATTAACAAGATAATTACTCCAGTCAAAAAGTGGCATATTTAACAAGCGATTTCACCTTACAACACCAATGCCCTCCCCGGGGAGCTGCCGTCGCTGGTGTGTTTTGTCAATTGAATACAAAACAGGGAGACAAAATGGATGCCATTGTCATTTGCCATCCTTTAGTCTATCTTTATGCACTTCCCGCATAGACCTCGAGTGAGCTTTCCTGATCGTATTATTCCATACTCCTGAAGAGTCCCGTGCCCACAGGGGTTTGCAGGGATTAAATGTGCTGTTCTGTTGAAGAGTGCAGTGCCGATTGCGGGGACGCTTCGCTCTGATCTGTCCTTTAATTTGCTGGCAGTGAGATGGAGAGCAGAAATGAGTCTGGGTTTATCTCCCAGAGCAGGGAGCAATCCCTTCCGGCCACACGACGACCCCTCATTCCCTGCTGCTCCCACACAATAATGGGATACAGGTGCTGACTAGCATTCATTTGTGATGAATTCCATGCACATCATAACAAACCGCCCTGCCGACATAATAAAAATAGGTATTTTGGAGGTTCAGACTGCCTGAATTATGATTGATATATCTGCTCTGCAAGATGATATATTGTAGTATTGGGAAAGATGATGCCTGGATTTTTTTTTAAAGGGATGAATTAAAAGCATATCCAGACATAATTTAAAGCTAAGTGTGTAATTTCTGCACAACTTGTGTGAATTATTTTACATTTTATTTATTTAATTTTAACAGGTTTCCTAAGCACTTCCCTGTCTCTAATTGGTCAGGCAAACAGATAGTCCGTCCCCTAAACTTGTGCAACTGGTTGAGCCCATAATTTGAGTCATTCTGAGCCTTTTTTTAGTTGATGCGTTCACGCTTTTTTAACATGAACACAAATACTGTTAAAAAATATATGAATATCTATGCTAGCATGTATTATTATTTTTTATTATTATTATTAGTAACAAAATAGAAGCTGTCATAATTTTCCTGATCCAGTCAATTCCTGATATATTAAATGAGGTCCCATCTAGTTTCTTTTCTTCTTTTCAAGTAAAATAGGTTGCAAATTTATTGATTAGGATACTGAAATGATCAGCCCATCCGATCAATGCACACTACATCCAATTTCAATTAAATTCCCATTTAACACTTTATTACTACTAGTGAATACCCATTAGGCACTTTATTTTCACTTTTTTTAAATATTATCTTCCTTTTTAATTTAAAATAAACACCTCTCCAAGCTGATATGTGATAGAAAAAGGGAGAAGAAAGGGGAATGAACTCGGGTTGGTCACATTAAAAGCCAAATCCACTGGCCTTAAAGTGCGTCACATTTGCGAAATTCAGGCAAAATATTGCAGGTAGAATTGGTCCATTTTGTCAGTTTCCATTGCCAGTCGTTGTATGGAGCACTGCTCACAAAAGTCACTTTCAAACCAACCAGTTTTCTGTTGCTAATTGCCGTGAGTTTGCGTCACATTTGCCAAATTTTTGAGGGCACAAATCGTTCATTTCCATTGTCAGTGTTTAGCGATGTATGAAGCACTGCTCGTAAAATTCACTTTTAGACCAACCAGTTTTCTGTTGCTAATCACAGCGAATTTGTGTGACCAACTTCTACACAAGCAAAATCTGCTTGGGGAACTTTTTCACCCTCACGCAAAACTCCCAATCGCACAGATTCCTATTGAAATGAATAGAATTTGCCCACTAAATTGTGCAGAGCAACAGTAGATGTGACTGCACTTTTACTCTCCACACCATGTTTCCATCCACCAGCTTGGTTTCTTTTGTAACTTCATCTGGCTCAGCCAGACAAAGTTAGTTTAAATAGCCAAGTGGGCCCAAGATGGGCTGTTGGCACTTAGTGTAAATAGTCACAGAAAATGTGTTTTACATTTGTACAATTCAAAATGTAATGTAATGCAACAAACATAGCATTAATCTTGCCATGACTTAGTAATGTCGGTCTTCTTGTTTCCCCTGAGTTTCGGTTTCTGCTTCAGCTAGTTTGGATGACTTGCAGAAAAATAGCTTGTGTGGACAGAGAACGTATAACTGTGATGGAAAGTCGTGACCTTGGGACTGTTTATCAAACTGATTTATAGATGTGTTCGAAATAATGGCACAAAGAAAATCATCAGTTTGCACCTCAGGCAAGCTAAAACCCAGAAGCCTCTCCGCAACATTCGCACACTCTTTAATACACTGCTCCTGGTCATTGCTATCGCATGAGGGATATTCCGGTGACCTCTGACCTTGCTCTTCATTCCCATGCAGATATCTGTAGGGCATACTGATTAAACGACTGCGACTCCAACTGCAAAAATACTGTTGAGGGGATAAACACTCTTTTCTCCTGGAGCAGACAGATCTGGCTTTGACCCAAGCTCACACAGCTCTTCAGCTGCATAAAATCAGCACAGCTGTGATGACTTTGGCCGCAGATGACCTATCGTGCACGATGGGGCTCCTCCAGGGCCTGGGTCGTGGGAGCAGAATGAGGCAGATGTTCAAACCATTATTTACAATCAGCTTAAATCATATGCATATTCTCTCCTGAATTATATTTATTTCATATTTAGTTCATTTAAAGGGGAAATGTAACCCTGGACCACAAAACCAGTCATACGTGTCCATTTTTCGAAATTGAGATTTATACATCATCTGAAAGCTGAATAAATAAGCTTTCCACTGATGTACAATATCTGGCTGAGATGCAACTATTTGAAAATCTGGAATCTGAGGGTGCAAAAAAATCTAAATATTGAGAAAATTGCCTTTAAAGTTGTCCAAATGAAGTCCATAGCAATGCATATTATCATTCATTATCATTTTAATATATTTACGGTAGGGAATTTACTAAATATATTCATGGAACATGGTATTTACTTAATATCCTAATGATTTTTGGCATAAAAGGAAAATGGATAATTTTGACCCATACAATGTATTTTTGGCTATTGCTACAAATATACCCGTGCAACTTAAGACAGGTTTTGTGGTCCAGGGTCACAAATGTGTAATTTTTAGTGTCACCGAACAGAACTTTTTTTGAGGCCAGAGACTCATCAAACTCTATTTTAGAGCCATTTTACTTACATTTTTAGCAGGCCTCGAGAGTATCTGTCTATCTGTCATGGGAGAACGGCATCTTTATTATCTGTCTCTGGCAGAGACCTTTAGTTGAAAATGCCACTCAGGCATGAGGAGATCTGAGGTGTTTAACTCTGATGTTAGGAGAGCTTTTCTCTAAAGCTGATATTCTCTGTGCTGGTTGATGAGACGCAAAACACTGAGGATTTGTTAGGCTTTGCAGCTGCAGACTATGAATACGCAGGTATGAGGTATATTCTCAATCCTTTCTGTTTTATGTGTAATCCCTTAGAAGAGCAAACATTGTTATTAGTGGTGCTTCCTGAAGGAGTCAATATGTCGGGTTATAAAACCATAGACATTATACCTGAAATGATCATGTGGCTTATTGAGGAGAGGTGCGATATTCATAATTACAGTGTAAAGACTTTTTTTTCAGGTGGGTAGAAAAAATAGACTTGCATTTTGCAAATTCTTTTGCAGTAAATGTGTCTAAACATCCAACAAAATTAATTTATTAGATTAACAAGATGAATATGTCTAATTTTACTGCATTCAATTTTTTTAAACAAGTAAAACCGTTTTTGATGTGTTGCTTTTTAAGCAAATTTTTAAAATAAAAAAAATGTTGAGATGTTTTAACTTGGAAATTAAAAGATTATTCTTGGATTTTTCTGCAGTGTGGCAATAACATTTGTACTGAAAGAGTAAAAATCTAATTTAAATAATGATTCGTCGCTCCCTGTCACTCATTCCCCACCCTGAGGAAAGCAATATTAATAATCAGGCGATACAGAGGGATGTTTATTCGGGATGCAGATGCTTTGAACCTGTTAAAGCTGTAGTGAAATGTCATGTTGTGTGGGTATTAGTGAATAAATCTCCCCCTTCCACCAGCCGACAATTTTCATCCCATGTTTTTGTGTTTTCCGTGCCACTTAATCTGCAAAGAGAAATATCATCTTGCTGACTAAATAGGCTGTAGTTGCTTGTGAAGGTTAGCAGAGTGCTCCTGAACCTGCTTTTCTAGTTTATCATAATTTGACCAGGCTCTCCATTTTACCTTGGGATCCTGCTGTTTTGTATTGGCTAAGTCTGTTAGGATGAACTCGTTCGTGGCTGCCGTTTTGTCTTAACTTCATCTTGGAAAAGAGAAGGGATGGAAGGGTTTATGGTTTTACTGAAACTCATTTCAGCACAATTTAAACCATTCAGTGTGTTCTGCCAGCCTTGGAAATGTTTCAGATGATCAGTGCCAGGTTTGACTTTGCTTTGGCTCTTGGAAATCAGACAATACGACTGCTTTGAATCAAATCTGGGTACTGCCATCGGGCTAAAGTGAGAAATGGGGTTGATGGAGAAATAGACAACGATCTATTCTGTTATTAAGGTGCTATCAGTGAATCTGCGTTCAGTGCTGAGACTCATTTTAATATTCATAAATCTACAATGGAGCCCTGATGGCCTCAGTGTGAAATAAAGTAAGATGTCTGCTTACGTGGGAATAGCTGGCAAAGTGACGTACTGTGAAACTGAGTTTACAGCGTGGAAAATGTCCAATCAGTGGCATAATGGCCTATCAAAATCATAATTGCAGCAATACAAAGCTCTTGACCTTAAACCCAGACATTTATCGGCTTTCATAGCAGGGGAGGAGTTAAGCTAAGATCTGTGCTGCCTCGAATTGAGCCTTTGCTAAGCCCGTCTTAAAATGTTTCTGACCATTCATTCCTTAAAGGGATAGTTCACCCAAAAATGAAATCCTTCCTTAGAAACTGTTGCCATATTATCAGACCAACTTTTACTCTTTTTCTGGTGTCTTTAGTCTTTTGAAGCCCTATGTTGCATACACTGTAGAAACATTAGGAACAGTTTTACCAGTTAACACGGTTGTTTTAGCCTTTCCTAAGCCCCGCCTTTAAAATGTTACTGACCAGCCCTTCCTTAAAGGGATAGTTCACCCAGAAATGAAAATTACCCCATGATTTACTCTCATGATTTATGATGGATTTTGCACTTTATTTTGTTTCAAAATCACAACTTCCATTCACTGCCATTATAAAGTTTGGAAGAGCCAGGACATTTTTTTATATAACTTCGATTGTATTCATCTGAAAGAAGAAAGTCATACACATCTAGGATGGCTTGAGGGTGAATAGATCATGGGGTAATTTTAATTTTTGGGTGAACTATCCCTTTACCGTCTGTTGCCATCCATCATATTATCAGACCAACTTCTACTGTTTTTCTGAAATAAATTTGGGACAGTCCTTATTTGTTTAAATGTTGCAAACGTTGTGGAAACATTAGGAACATTTCTGTCAGTTTATATTGTTACACTGAGTCACTTTCCCAAGCCCTGCCTTAAAATGTTACTGACTAATCCAACCTTAACAACTGTCCATCATATGTATTTTCAGACCAGCTTTTGCTCTTTTTATAAGTATAAAATCGTGGAAACATTAGAAACTGTTCTGTCCATAATTGGTTTCAAATAAGGTGTTTTTCTTTTCACTTTCACTCTTTTCATTGTGTTACTTGATTCTGATTCACAGTCTCTACAGTTTGTAATCACATTATTATGTAATTTAATAATTTCTATTTAAGAACAATTACATATAAAACGCTTTGTAATTCCATCTCGGGAAGTAACAATAATATCCATTCCATTTCTTCAATTTAATGAGTACATTTTACTGAAATTGTAAGTTTTTCTTTCTTGTAAAATTCTTTGTAAAGCTTCTCTTAGTATATTATCCAAAATGGGAGGAGCTTAACAAAGGGTCAGTTGTGCACTTCTGGAATTCTATTATATATTAGGTCATATCCTGTCATGTGAATGAATCAGATCAGACTGGGCATTGATTCGGTCCCCCGTGAGCCATTCTGGAGGTCTGGACCTGGCAAATGCTGTGTCAACCTCTCGTTGCCTTCGCACTAGAGCACCAGCCACTGAGACAATTAGTGACCTGGACAGAACAGACACAACAGAGTCAACTGTTTCTGTCTGCCCAGCTGCTCAACAGACAACAGCGGCTGTATTTAGAGTTTCCCCATCCTGGCCAATTCCACACAAGCCTCTCTGGTCTTAATTAGGGATGACGGGCAGTAAATGGTGTGTTGTTATGGCCATTAAACTTTTCACCCACTGTTAGCATCATTGGCTTCGCCGCCCATGAGCCACCGCTGCTTCTGTCTCCACGGTTACAGAGGAACAGGGCTCTTCCTCCCAGACTGGACAGATTCTCTGGAACTTCTGCCAAGAGCTCATCGCAGTCCAGCAGTGCCAGGACTTGTACATGAGGTCTGAGCAGGAACTGAGTGACTGTAGACACGGAGCCAAAGTCCTTAAGGGCAAGTCAGTCCACTTGGTGGCAATTTTGGCAGTAGCTGCATCCCCATATCTATGTCAAAGGGGATAGAAATAAAATTAGTGTTGGCTGATTCATAATACTGTTATTTTAATAGTATGTCAAATCACCAGTAAAATCTGACAATGGACTATTATTGTTATTATTACAAATTAAAATTAATTTAAATTATTAAGAATATATATAATGGACAATGTGTTATTAAAAATAAGTAATTATATTATTACATATTATAAATATTAATAATTATACAAATTATAAAGTGTGGTGTTTTTATTTATTATTGTCATTATTTTTACTGATAAAATCCTTGGACACACTGGATAAAAGCATCAATGAAATGCATGATTTTTATATGGTTGATCTTTATCATTTTCCCTACCTGTGACATTTCACAGCCGAAGATAGGTTTTGTATTGTGTCAGAAAAGATCGAGAACATTTATTAAGAATTAATAAATGCATTTATTTTGATAGAAATACAGCAACATTTAAAATAACCAATTTCTATTTAAATGCATTTCAAAATGTAATTTTTCCTGTGGTGCAAAACCGAATTTTTATCTTCATTATTCCAGTCTTCAGTGTAACATGACTTTTCAGAAATGATACCGATATGCTGATTTGCTGCTCAAGACATTTCTTATAATCAATGTTGAAAACAGATGTGCTGCATATTATGTAGAATCATGATACATTTTTTATTAAATAGAAAGTTCAAACAAAAAGCATTTATTTGAAATATAAATCTTTTGTAACATTATAAATATCTTTTATCAATGTAATGCATCTTTTCTGTATAAAATATAAAATATTTCTGTATAAATACAATTAATTTCTTTCAAAAGAAAATCTTTTTGACCTAACTTTTGAATGCTAGAGTGTATATTCGGCTCTTTCGTTCTCATTCTCTGCAAAAAAACTTGTTGTTGTTGCAATCATCTGATGCCCTGGTTTACTCTCAGATGTGGAAAAATCATTAAAGCTGTATTTTATCTCCTCTAGTGCTTCAAATCTTCAACCTCAGATTACCTGCGGTCATTAATCCTGAATGAGAGCAAAGAAGATGAATTTTAATGAATTACATAGAGTACTTGGTTTAGCATGTAGACAGAAGCATTTACTGTGATAACCATCAGTAAAGCTGGTTTTTGCTTGGTTTGTGGGGGCTGGGTGTGGGCGACCAGGTCATACAGCAAGGTTATGGATCCATAATCGTATGGAGCCCTGTTTTGTTCTGTTCCACGGCTATATATAACACGCAGTACAGTCAAACCCAGGTGGTATTTCAAAGCTGTCTAAGTGAACCTGAATAGTTAGTTATGTGCAATTAATCAAATCAGCTATATAATCAAAATTCCCTGTAGCGAAGTGTGTACATGTGCTTGCAAACACGAGCGATCGTGAACTTTTGTGTATCAGTGACCTTCATGTCATCACCAGAGAGTGAAATGTGAGGGGGGTTCAGGATAAATGGGATTGTTCGGGCAGAGTGACAGTTCAGTGTCGGTTGAATCTTCACCAATTATCAATCTAACGTCTCCACTGAAGGGTTACTGAACAAAATAGGAGTTTAATATTTAATGAATTTCTCTCTCTCTCTTCCCATCTATCTAACTTTTTCCATCCGCCCTGTGTCTGTTTAGTTTAGGAAGGCAGTTAAAGTAAGCATATGACCTGTAACCTGAAGCTTTGACTGACCTTCATACCGCAGTAACATTTGTGAGATATTGTGTCCCGGACTGACGCTTAGCATTCGCTCGATAAACAAGCTGCACTTTATTGCAAAGCTGCCAGCGCATTGTGTACGCCCTTGGCAGCGTGGATAAATGCTGTTTCGTGAAGAGACTCAAAGTTGCAAACATGATTTTCATTATGCCACAGATGGTCACTTCAAATCAGCCCAAGTCGCCCCTTTTTGTGAGTGCCAGCTCCAAAATCTCTTTCCATCCCACTGTTTTTCAGCACAGCTGTTCGCAGATTTCATCACTCGCTTAAATTTAATAAAGCACACGTCAAAGGATTTTGAAAGTACCTTCTTCATACACTATGCCACATGCTAATAATATTCTAGAGCAGACCGAGGAGGTCCATACCTGGAGAACTGTTAGCATTCCCATTCATTATGGCTGGGTATTAGGGCTGTCAAAATGGCTGAAAAACTAAATTCGAATTGTGTACTTAAATATTATCAAAATTCGAATTATATTAGAATTTAATCATTTCAGTTAGGGTGAAGAAAAGCTTTTGGCTTCTCTTCTGAGGCCACAAGAGGGCGCATCGAGCAAAATATTACTAATACACGTTTATTCAAAGCATAAGATAACATGACTATCTGTCAAAAAAGTGCATAATGTTTAAAATAATGTTTATAAAACCAATTATAATTAATTAAGTTGCTTAAACAACTATAAACAAAACAGCATCATGTATGTATGCACAGTTTAATACAAAGGGCGGAAAGCCAATCACACAGAATACGTTTTTCATTTAAAAACATGAGATGCAGTGGGATGGGGAAAACCCCCTGCCATAAAGTCTCGATATATGTTTTAAACTTGTAAAACTTTGCATTGGGAGACGGTATGGAAAAATATATTCTGTGCATTAAAAAATCCAAACCACCAATTAATTCATTTCAAATTTTGTCATAGATTGTACTGGACACCAAAGAAACGTTTCCTCATTAAATCATCTCCTAGTCCCCACTGTAGTTTTTGTCCCTGCCAACAAGTGGGAACATTCATGCATATGGTGTGGGAATGTGAAAAGGTTTATGAGTTTTGGGAAAAAATCTCATCAATACTTTCTGATATGATAGGAAAAGATATACCAGTGCAGCCAGTTGTGCTTCTTCTAAATGATGATTCCAGGTTATGTTTCACAGAGCTACAAAGAAAGATCTGACTGGCAGGACTAACATCTGCCAAAAAGATAATTGCACAAAGATGGCTCCCTCCCCATACTTTATCTGTGCGACAATGGCTACTTCAGTTTCATGATATAGTAATGTTAGAACTCTCAACAGCCAGAATAAACAAAGCTAGAGCCTCAACCCTTGAGGCATGGAAAGCTGTTGCAGATGGATTGACAGAAATGCTTCAAGATGGTAGAATTTAATTTGGGGTATAATTTGGATTTTCAAACCTCTGATGATCTAGGTGCTACTCTACTTATCCTGATATCGGTATTTAATTTCTTTTTTTTTTGTGTTTTTTTTTTTTATAATTTTATTTTTGTATTGTGATATTAGTTTATGTAATTGATTGATTGCATGTATTGTCAATAGTTGCCTGGACTGCTTGATATAATGACCGTGTGGTTTGTTCATCGGGTCAGCTTGTTCTTTTATTGTGAAGATATTTTGGAGACTTGTAAACTGGAATACCGACACATATAAATCCACTCACCGAACACACATATGGATCGTCGGAAGCAGTAAAAAGGCCCCAAAAAAAATCAATTCAGGCGATCTCTAAACACGGCGGCTCCTTGGTGTTTGCGAGATGCTAGGGGACGAACAAATCCCTACTCGTAATCCTCTTCACTCTAGAAAAATTACTCCGAAAATGTGGACTCTCACCTGACTAGTGCCCCCTCACACTCCTTGGTTTTACTTAACATTACTAATGGAAACAGATCTTCTCCGCTGGAATGTTCTCTTTTTGCAAAAAATCTGGTGTCGGGACAACGCAGCAGCGCCGCATCTAGTGGCTTCAACTGGATAGGCTAACAAAAACATTCAAATGCAACGCCACTTACATCGTCATCGCATCTCGTGCGCCACTGATAAGGCTGCCTGATGCACACCTAAAATTCGAATGCAACGTTTTTGCATTCGAATGTGGATTTTTATTTTAAAATTCAACGAATATTCAAAAAAAATTGACAGCCCTACTTGGTATCGATACACATTTCCAGATTCGATTTTGATTCACTAGCCTTTGATTTGATTTTGACTTGATTAAATATTAGTTTCATTTTGTTTCATTTGGGTACATTTCTAGATTAAATTTGAATGATTCTTTTGATTAAATTCAGTATGATTTGATTATTTGATTTTGATTTGACTTGATATTAATTTGATTCTGATCTGATTCATTTGAGTACATTTACAGATTTGACTTTATTTTGATTCATAAGCCATTGATTTAATTGAATACTTGATTTGATTAGATTTTTAATATTTGTTTAATTCTGATTCATTTGGGTGCATTTTCAGATTCAAATTGATTCTGATTCGCAAGCCCTTGATTTGATTTAATGTTTTGATTTAATTCAATATCGGTTTGGTTAAATTTTGATTGAATTCTTCTGATTCGTTTGGGTAGATTTAAGGAACAGTGCCCATTTTTCTTTGTAAATTAAGGAAATTCTCTCATCTATTGCTGTAAAACTTCTAATTTGATATATTACAAAAATATTAACGAGTTGTTATTATAAAAAAAACAATTAAAAATTATATTACGAATTTAAAAATCAACAACCAAAAGTTACATTTAAATTCTTGTGTAAACTTGAGGTTGTTTAGAATTATTATAAAATCCTAAACTGTATTGTTGTAAACGCACATGTGACTCCCATGATGTATAACAAATATAGGTTTCTGAGTTTGTTTGTTTGTTTAGAATGATTCAGTAGAAGGACTGACTCAAATAAGTCATGTGTTTTACTCATTTTTACCCAGCCCTACAGTTTATGACTGGAGCATGCAGTATTGGAAATGTAACTGAAATCTTCATTTGTAACTTCACTGAAATATTTGAATTTGTAATTGTAATTGAACAAATAATTTCCAGAAATTGTAATGCTTTATTTGATACTGATGTGTCACAGTTTTAAGATGAAGTGGTGTGTCGTAGTGCTGAATGGCACTGGACTTTCCCTCTCTGATCCTCTCATTGGGTCACGCATGTACAAACTACCATAATCTCTCCAGCTCCCTCCCCATGTGGATGTTTTCTGGATTAATCGAGGCAAAAGCCATGTCAGCAAGTTAACAATTAGAAGTATTTCACTGGTTCGTATCTCTGCTTATCTCGTTTTCTTACAAATTCTCCTCTGTTGATCATTTACTGACATACCCATAATTCTTTGCGCACATTTGTTGGTTTAGTAATTAGACAATCTTTCTGATCCATCTTCTTTATTGAATTTTATAGTCTATAAACTATATTTAACGTGCAAAGCTGACATCCCACTTCCATTTCCAAACCAATGAACAGATTGCAGACCAAAAGCATTCAAGTCTCTTTATCACCTACTTTATATATTCCGATCACCTGCTTAATGCATTAATCTGTTTTAGTGCTTCATAAGAAAAGACACAGGACACTAAGTGTTTTACAAACAAAGTGAAAATAATGTCTGACAGATGGAGTGCATCTGATAAACTGAATTCTTTAATGATTGCGCCACCCATTGTGTGCATAGTGAGTGTGTGTGTGTGTGTGTGTGTGGTGTGGTGTGTGGTGTTGTGTGTCGTGTGGTGTGTGCATATAGTTTCTGCATGTGACTGGAGAGGATTAGTGCAGTCCTGTGATGTGCCGTATTGCGCGCTTGAGTGATGCACCGTTCAGCAAAATTTATCTCTGGAGGTTTGGGCCTGGCCGTGACTGCTAGTTGTCCTTGTGCAGTGTAGAGTTTCAAACCAATCCATTACCGGACTGACCACCGAAAGAGACTGTATTGAGAAATTGGACGATGATCGGGTGACAGTAATTAGTGTTGTTTGCTAAGGCAAGCATCAGTATTATTACTGCTCATACTTCGCTTAAGTCATTCAAACAAAACCCTGAACCTAATTATTAAGGGGATAGTTCACCCCAAAAGGGTCTTACCCTCATGTCGTTCCAACCCTGTATGACTTTCTTTCTTCTGCAAAACACAAAAAATATATATTTTGAAGAACATTGGGGATCCGAACAACCCTTTGACTTTCATTTTATGGAGAAGAAAGTAAGTCAGAAATACAGGTTTGAAACAACATGAGGGTGTGTAAATGATGACAGAATCCTTATTTTTGGGTGAACTATCCATTGATTGAAATCTGAAATGATTACTTCTACCTTTCTACTTTTGTCTGATGTATTTCATTTCTGCCTGGTGGATGATAAAGCATGCAAAAGAAAAATTGCAGCCATCATAGACCATGACACATGCGCATGCTAATATTCCAGGGCGAGAAAGGGCAGCTGACTTGTGTGTGTTTTGCGCTTTAGTGTCAGTGTAATTTTCAGGCCTGTTATAAACTAAACCTTAGCTGACGGCATCATGTCCAGAGCCTAGTAATCTGACTGGACATGCTTCGTATGGCACACACAGACTACGTTTACATGGACATCAGTGATCTAATTATTTACCTTATCTGAATAAGACAATATTACGATTAAGGTGTTTACATGAGTTGCTTTTAGAATATTCCTTTCATGTTCCCCGTTTTACATGTTATAGTACATAGATCGATTAATGGCACGTCATTACGTTACCATGCGACGCCATCCGACATTAAGTCAGTCTGAAAGGAGTTTGTTGTTTCTTTTCTTCTACAGTTCCTCATCATTCTCTCTTTGCTGTTCTTCTTTGTCTTGTTTCTGGCTCTATTGATCAGTTTATTATCTCCCTGACAGTGTTTTAGTGATGTGGAGGTCGGTATGACCCTTCTGCTTTTGGTTAAAACAGTGCAGAGACGTCCAAATCTGTGACCAGAGATGTTTCTGTGGCCCTACACATTAGGAAACATTAGTGTAAATGAATAAAATAATTTTTTTGCAAAGTAAATATCCTGTTTCACTAAAGAAATTTGCTGCGCATATTAAAATTTTATTTTCTTTTTTGACCTATTAGCATCATTTACTGAGGAAAATGCAATAGACAACCTTTTTTCAATTGTCAGAATGATGGAACGCTTTTTGAACTTTTTAAAATAGATAATATGTGAAGTTACATGTGGATGATTACATCTAATATGCAGCCTTTGTGATAATACTATAGTGTTTCTTATATGGCTCAACATGATATTATGAGGCTTTATTAGTGGATGTGCCAGGAATGTGTTGTTTATAATCCTGAATGATTAATCCGGGCAGATGTGCGTTCCTTCAGTTTTTTTGGTCGCTGGTTTACACATTTGTCAGAGTTCAGTTAGCGAAGCTATTGGAGCCACAGACATCATTTCAATCCTGTATGTGCACGAGTAATTTTGCTAGAATCCAATTAGAGAGCCGTTAAAGGGGATTACGGCGCACTTAGTCCTGGTCTCCCCAACCTGATTAAAGGGTTTATAGAGCTTTTACAGTGTTGCGCTTTACAGACAGGTTTAAACCCGATGAGCTTGAGAAGATCAGCCCAACATTGTTTTTTTTTGCTTCATTTGCCACTGTGCTTTGGTTTTAGAAAGGCTTAACACACTGAACCTGTTGCTGACGGGTTCAGATCCATCTCTGGTCTGGTGAGCAGAGATTTATCTGTTAAACCTCTGAGATTAGAGAGGTCTGTGCGTGTTTCTGAAACTAAGCCTATTTTGGGGACCGTTAAGATTGAATTGTGACATTATTTTGATCATCTCAGAATATTCTCAGAAGTTCTCAGCATATTCTCAGAGAAATGTCATTTTCATTACTGTACTCACTGCAGAAAATGATCATATATTATTTAAATTGTAAAGTAAGTTGAAGTAAAATTGTAAGTATAAATCATGGTTGGGGTGTATTAGTTTTGGTTTTAATTAAAAAAATAATTTAAACAATTAAAAAAATTCTTTAGACAGGATTTTCATTAGTTAGAATAAGTAAACTTAATAAATATTAGATTTTTTACAGGAATGAGAATTTTAGTGGTGGAATGTGCTTAAATGTCATAAGCGTATGCAAAATTAGGGTAATATTTTCTTTATTCAAAATCGTGTAGGAATTTCTTTTTGATTTTTGGGTGAAACATGATCTGAATAGGGCTGTGACGGTCGCCGTGACAACAGCGTCACCGTGGTTGTCTACTGCCACCGGCAATAGTGCACTTGACGTCTCTATACGGCATATTAGAAGACATTTATTTAGACTATAGTCTATGGTACCTTTCACAAATTACCTCAAATTATACACAGCATTTCCTTTAGATTGGCAGGTTTGAGCGCAGGAAAATACAGTTTATTCTGCATTCAGCAAATACATTTTGTGTTGGGCGATGGACCTTGTTGGGAAACCAAATATACATTGCCGATCTGGAGCCATCTCCATTCATGTCACCCCTCCGCGTTCATACAAGTTCTTCAAGTATTCCCCGTTCGCAAAGGCCTGGCTGGTGTGTTTTGGTGAGGCTTTCCTCCAACTGGCCACATAAGCGAGACGCGCTACTAGAGATTTTAATAGAATTGTGGCAACGATTCCTATTTCAGAGAGAGCGCGTGCAGACGGGGAGTTAATGTGCCCGCTTGCTTGACGGCAGAACAGTGAACCGTAGCTGCATCCAAAAACTTAAGGCAGCTGCTCTCTGCCGTATGAGACTGACTTTGTGTGCGGCAGCGTTTTTTTAGACGAAGGCCCCTCATGTAACTGATTTCGGACAGACTTCTGAGTCAGCGAAACGGTTTAATGATCTAAAACAAAATAGAACGAGTTTGGTGATAACAACGAAGACTGTACTTCTAAATACTGACTTTCCTCGCTAGAATAACAATCAAAGTGCACAAGTCGTAGAATTACATTTAACACACAACTGCCACCAAACGCAACTTTCAGTAGCCCCTCATGCAAGACAGATCCATGGACTGATTGGTCCACAAATCTAGGGTGGAGATGGGTTGGTTTAGGGATCAGGGGGTGGAGACGTGTAGGTTAAGGTATATGTAAGGATCTGCATCCAACCTCGCCCCATGGATCTTGGCTGTTTCTCAATTCCAAGAACGCAAAGAACAGACTTGCGTTCTCGTGGAGACTGGTCTTGCCAAGCTTCCTTGGAATAACAAACTCGGAAGGACGCGAGGACACAGAACGCACCCTTATGAGAATTGAGATGTGCTGCGTTCTTGCTTAACGGACCGCATAGTCACAGCATAAGCAGCAGCCAATGAACCGTAAATATAACATAACATTACAAACAAACTTATTAAAACATTTCATACTATTATAGATATTATTTACATATAATTGTATATTGTTTTATTTTACAGCGTTATATGTTTAACTATGACTATGTTAAGATTAATTTTAATATGCCAATAAAAATACTGCAGACTTTCTCCGGGTCTTAGAACTTTATTAAAATTAAGCAAAACAAAACGATAAATGTTTACTTTCGAGAGCCGTCAAGTATTTGCGAGAGCGAGTTTAAAGCTTGCAGGCTTCCATACACCGGCCGCCCGCAGCGTCTTCTGGGATTTCTAATGGCTCGATTCTCTTAAGTCTGCACTTGATGCGTCCTTGATATCAAGAACACATCCGGACTCTGCTCCTCTGTCCTTTTACTTTGCGTCTTGAGAATTGGAATTGAACTTCCCGGTATGTGACTAGAGCGTGAACACAAGGACTCAAGTCCGCTAGAGAACGCTATTGAGAACGGCCCTCTGGGTCTGAGTGAGGACCCATCTCCAGCTTTCAGACGCCATCTTTATTTTTTAGCTCAACAGTCCGATGGGGCACCGTATGTGGTATACAGGCGTGAAGGAACATCTCGCTGCCTTCAAATCTCGTCGAAAGTACCTCTGGAGACGAGGAGAGTAAAGAGATTTGGGATTCGACGTTGCCTTGATGCCTTCCTCCCTTTGGAAGCCCATGCCTCCGAAGGCGCATTTTAGAGCTTTCGGCGACAGCCCGTGTCTACACACCGAACGTGACACCCCGCCCCGTCCGCAACGTTGCGTCTGTCGCACAGGACATTGAACTTTGTGGTCAGTACCTCTAACAGGACGAGAAGTTATCTGTCAGATTTTTCCGTGTCGTGATAATATATATTTTTTTTTTTTTTTTTTTTTTTACATAATACATGTATAACTATATGAATTATATTTATTAGGGGTTTCACCCGGCTAGTCGACTTCAATGCTCTGCCATGACGCTTTTAGCTTGACGTCAACTAGTCGCTGGTCCTATAGAGGGCGCAAAACAGGATAAAAAATCTTTGAAGGACTTCCACATTTAAGCTCCATTTCCAAACAGTTCAAATGACAAATAAACGCATACTCTGAAAGCACTCCACAAGACACGTGTGATTATATTACTGGATGCTCAAAATTAAACAGGAGAATGCACGTTTTAAACAGCCTATTGTAAAGGTAAATGAATCGCCGTTCTAATCTAATGCTCGCTGCCACACTGGCTACGAGAGTAGCTGTATCTCACGCACATCTCGCGCGCACAACAGGATGTTCAGTGAGGAAATTAATTGGTCAACACCTGTTCTGTTATTGTCTCAATTACAATAGCTTTGAAACGCCAAGTTCAGCTAATAGTTCTTAACTAAAGCCCACAGCTTCAATACTCTAGTGAAGAGACCTGCCCAGGTAGAATTAGTCGACACCAATCGCTCTCCTAATACATTCCTATGAATGTAATCTTTACTGTGATTACTTTCCTCTGTATCTGATTTCGACGAGCAGAAATCTGTGAGAACCCAGAACCTCAAAGACAAAAGAACTGTTAAAAATGAGCTGTTGATGGACAATAGCCGGCAGCGCTGTGTTCATTGCCATAGCAGTGCACAAATTGTTTAATCACACTCCCAGTACTTATTTGTTCATTAATGACGTCATCAGCAACTAGTCGACTTCGACTCGACTTTCGTAACATAAAAGTCGACTTCAAAAAATCCGAAGTCACCGCGGTGGTAAAAATCTGCCACCGTCACAGCCTTAGATCTGAATATATATAAAAAAAATAATACACATTGAGATATGGTACTTATGCAAGAAACACAGTTTGAATCTGATTTCCTAATACTGTTCCTCTTTCTTCCCATCAAAAAAGCCAAAAATAAATTAATTGTGTTTTGAGACCAATCCAGTTTAAAAGATTGTAAGGCTTATGGTATGTTTATTTTGTTGAGTTTGATCTTTGGAGGTTGAGGAGATGTCACTGGAGAATATTATGTCATTGTTCTCAATCCAAGCGGTTTCTGGTGCCCTTGGCCCTGGTCGAGTATTCATCCCTGTGGGACTCTGGTTGCGAGTCGGAATTAAAGAACTATTGGGAAATCGGTGTGCTGACCCGTCTTCCTTTCTGAAACCACATCCGGATGGAGATTTAGGCGCTGATTGTTTAGGACCTGATTACCAGCATATCCTTGTGGTCCAGTCCCCCACTATGCGGAAGGAAGGCATTTGGGCCCCCCGTGGACGCCACATATGTTTCAGGCTACATGTGCCAGTCGACTGACGCATCGCAAATCACCATGGCAACCTCCGCCGTACCGGAAC
Source organism: Sinocyclocheilus anophthalmus (assembly GCA_018155175.1). Classification (NCBI taxonomy): domain Eukaryota; kingdom Metazoa; phylum Chordata; class Actinopteri; order Cypriniformes; family Cyprinidae; genus Sinocyclocheilus; species Sinocyclocheilus anophthalmus. The sequence goes on along the minus strand of JADLZN010000757.1, from coordinate 648,913 downwards.
GTGGCGTTCAGCATCACAGAGTTTGAGCTCACCAGATCAGTCAAGGTCACAGTAAACAGTCCACTCAGCACAAACACGCTCATTCAGAGCCCCAGGAGAAAAAACTCACTACAGCAAACATGACTGTACAACCCCATCAACAACCTAACACTTCCTAACAGCCATGCTGTTCTGTGCAAGATTGACAAATTTGCACAATCCTACTCCAAGAAAACAATTCACAGGATTGTTGTGAAGATTTAAATTCTCTGAGATTTTATTTTTATTTTTTTTTGCATTTCATTCTTCGAATGAGAACAGCGCTTGTTTATTTATATTTCTTTAAGCATATCTTGTATTTCATTTAGCAAGTCTATTTTTATTTATATTTCTAATTCTTTTATATTATTTATTACTATTCTCATTTTATTTTCTCTATTTGACATGCAGATATTTGGTTGTTTGTTTTCTCTTTTTGTCAATATATTAAAAATGTTCCTCCATTTTTCAGCAATCTATTTTTTCTACTTTATTCTTTCCTTCCTTCCTTCCTTCCGTTTTATTTCCATCCATCCCTTCCTCCTATTTCATTTTATTTATATAGTTCCACACTTTGGCAACAAAATCGATTTTATTCTATTTGTTCACTTTAGAAAAAAAAAAGGATTCTTTTGTTTGGTATTTACTATATTTGAAACTTTATTTATTTTTTAATTTATTCTACTTTTTTTGTCCATTTTGCAAGCAATATCCGTTCTTTCCTTTCTTTCTTTCTCTGTCCTCTTTTTGTCTTTGTTCTATTTGCATATTTTATTCCAGAATTTTGTCAAACTGATTTGTGTCTAGTCTATGTAAATGATATTTATAGTAGTGATCATTTAATATTTATTATGATATACTTATTTTTTTTATTACTTATCTTATTAACATTCATGCAACTTAAAAAGTAGATCGTAGCGAAAGCTTTGCCAAGGTCATGGGTTCAATTGCCAAGCCAGGGAATGCATAAACCGATAAAAATGTATTCCTTGAATGCAGCACATAATCAGTATTGTTGTTTGCCACATGCTAACGTCAAACTGCATTGAAATCAATTGCGAACTGATTTCTCTTCAAGTGTTATTTGTATAAAACACTAATGTATGAGTTACTTCATATGAAGAACACTCCAAATCGGTCAGATATGCGTGTCTATTTCAATTAAGAAGTCTGTAGACATTGAGGCAACTCATGAGGATTTGGAACAGAACCTCAATCTGACAGCCAGACTGTCAAACAAACCAACCAGAGATTGTGCTTAGTGAGGGAAACGTCTGCCAGTGCAACGATACAGGAACTCAAGTGAGACACGGACGTCCTGAATAAATCCTGTGTCCTCAGACGTCCAGAAGCTTTTGTGTATTTTCGAGAAGTCAGTAAAGTGTGATAATGGCTCAGATCTTCAATGACTAACCTTAAAACAGAGAGAAAGATGGAAATCTCTCAGAGCATGGGGGAGGGTGGAAAGAAAGAGGGCATGTGTTGATTTTTGGGTAAGCGGTTTGTGTGTGTTTGTGTTTGTGTGTGTGTTATATATTAAAAGAAAGAGTAAAAGGAGGCAGACAAGATTAAAGGAAGCATTAAAAGTAACCTTGAAGTATCTCAAGAGGTGAAAAAAGGCAGACAAGAAAGTCCACACATCGTCACATCTCTCCAGAGGTCTGTGTTTTAATAGTGTTTCCCTGTTCGTGCTGTATCTGATACTACATTGAGTGATCTGGTTGTGACGCCCTTGAGATCTAGAGCCTCAGCACAGACATAAAAGTCAATGGTGACAAAACCTCTGTTCTAAACACAAGTGAACAACACAATACTAAAATATATAACATTAAAACATGTAGCACACATATATATTGAATAAAATACAATTAAAAACAAATAAAATTAATCATATCTATCTATCCATTTGATTTATTTAAATGCTGTCTAGGTAGGACGCTCACTAGTTTTTATAAAATAGCTATAGAGTCTGGCTTAGATGTCTTTCTTCACAAGTTTGCAGTCTCAGGCTGGAGTTTATCTGCTGTGCAGAAGTCAAACATTCATGATGAGTCATCAGCACACATGCTCATTAGGAGCCGCTAATGAACAGGAAGCCTAGTGTGTGATACCACTGGTGGTCTGTTCGTACAACACAAACTGTATGTCTGTCAGACAAAATATGACAGTGAATGAGCATCGAATAGAATGATATTTGCATACAAAGCTCGCCTTCGGCCAGACACACATACTCTGTGTAAACATGCAAATGCAGTCACAAATGCTTGGCCAATGCACTGCATGCATCCTTCTGTACATAACGGCGTGCTTAACATGCGTTCTTGTGGTACTGTCATTTCGACAACCTCAGCACTCAAGGAGACAATAGAGTTTCCTTCAAATGTCTGCGACATTAAAACGAATGTGGAGTTAGTCATGCAGCTAGAATGTTTATTATAAGATCTAACCTAACTTTAAACTGTTGCTCTGACCTGTAGGTTACGATAATGCCTGCTAGGTTGTTGTGTTGTGTTGTGTTTTACTTTATTTTAAATGTATTTTATTTTTAATTTATTTTACATTTCTCAATACCAATTTGATAGTTCCGTCTTTGTTTAAATAATATTTGTTTAAATGTCATTGTTTAAATAAATATGTATAATGTATAATACATTATAATAAAACCTACTAGTATAATAATATAATATTATTATGTTATATTAATTATAAGAATAATACTAATCATTATTATATTATTGATAAATATAACCAACAAGCATCAACGGAGTAAGATGGGCCTAAAGTACAAGTAGGACCAAGCCCTGCTTCGTTACTGTCGTACTTTCTTGCCCGGATTAGTATGTTTACATTTAATTATTATTTATATGATGTAAAACTCGTATTTCATAGTATTTGGTAAGTAATATATATATAATATATTTGTTTATTTAAATTTTTGGAACATGTCATTGTCACTCTTATAACTTATAATAAAGTTATTAATACATAATAAATTAATAATAAATTATTTTATTATTAGTATTTATTATTATTATTATATTAATACAACCAAAAGCAAGATGGATTAAATTATGGGCCTAAAGTACAAGTATTTACCCAAAGCCTGATAATTATGTTTACATTTAATTAAAATAAAATCTGTGTGAAATTCCAATACTATTATAGTATATGCAAATTATGCAGTAGAAAATGTTTTGTTGGGTGCACAGGGTATACTGGCATCATAATATATCCTTATCAACAACACATGCCATTTTAAGAAAAAACACACACACACACAATCAAAAAGCAGTTTTTTTTTTTTCCCCCTTTTGACCACTGTCTGTCAGATGGACATTAAAAGTGAATTTCCCTGTAGAATTCAGCTGTTGATGCATTTCGGCTCATCCATTTCCTGTTCACCGACATTACTGAGCTCAGCGATCACGACAAAAACACATTTACGTTCCTCAGTTCTTTTAGCCCACAAGACCTTTATTTGAAACATGCTGTCTATATCCGATCCACTCCCAAACTGAGACGAAAGGCGTGGTTTAATGGTCTAATCATAAGCATCTAATCTGGCTCTTTCTGTATTAGAAAGGTCATACATTGTGCAGTTGTGGCTGAGCGGACGCACACGTCTAAAGAATTTTTACTCTTATCATTTCTGCTCCGGACAGATTCTAGGAAGTATTAATCCTCTAATGGGATGGCATTGACTTGCGGCATCGATTGTGTGTTTTTCTGAAGGAGGGGATTCCTTGGGGACGCCAGCGGAATGTGTTTCTGCTCCGCTTCACCTGTTTTGATAACATTGTTCAAACAGCGTGTCCTCGACCCTGCTTCCGACGTCACGCTTTTCAGTTGAATGAGAGCACTTCATTCAAATAACACAGCTGCCGACCACTTGAAGATAGAGGACAAGAGATCATTGAGAGAAGAGTCACAAATTGTCCGTTTTTGTAGAAATGGACTAAATATGCAAATACTTCCAAACTGATCACTTTCAAGATTTGTTCATGTTTATTTTTTATAATTCCATTTTTTATTATCAGTATCATGGCTATGCCACAGAACTGTTATTTTATTTTATTTCTCAATGGTAATTTTCCCTAATTTTCAATTAAATAAAGACTGCTTCAATGTAATTATCAATACTTAAAAATAAGTGAGTCAGTGTATCAAGACACTGTTTACTTGCAAAAATGCAAAAAACATGATTTTTTTGACAAGTACCATGGTATTACCATGTTTTTAGGAGAGCATTTACAGTCGAACCATAAAATTTTTCTGAAATAAATCAGAAAGTTTGAACAGAACTGTGAATTTAAAGGGATAGTCCACCCAAAAATTTTAATTCTGTCGTCACTTACTCACCCTCATATTGGAGGCCCATTTCCGCCACTGAATAAAACAAATTTTTAAAAAGGTAATTGCGACTTTTTACAGTATCTGACAATTTTGACTTTTTTTCTCACAATTTCGAGTTTACAAACTCACAATTCTGACTTTTTTCTCAGAATTGTGAGATAAAATAAAAATTGTGAGAAATGAAGTTAGAATTGTGTGATTTAAGCTTGTGTGTTCTTAATTCAGAATTGTGAGATATAAACTCGCAATTCTGAGAACATAGACTTTTTCTCCTCAGAACTGGACTTTATAACTTGCAGTTGCGAGTTTACATCTCTCAATTCTGCGAAAAAGTAGTCCTAATTGTGAGATACAAACTCGCACTTGCAAGAAAAAAGTCAGAATTGTGAGTTTATATCTCACAATTCTGAGGGGAAAAAAGTCACCGCGATATTTTGAAAAATGTTTATTACCAGTTTTGGTTCCAATTAACTTTCATTGGGATGTTTATCCATACATTTAAAGTCAGTGGGAACTGAAATGGTTAAAACCAGCATTCTCCTAAATGTGCTTTTGGAATATCTTCTTATATATTGCAAAATATCTTCTTATACATTTCCACAGTAGATTGACTGCATGATTTCACTCTGTCTCTTCCCTGCATGCTTCTCTGGCTCGCTCAGTCCAGTCTTTTGGGATGGGAATTGGGTCAAACTTGTTTCCTGTGTTCTCCATTCATGCAAACACGCACCTCATCGCCCAGACCCATGCAGAGAAATCTCTTTGCTGCACACACCTGGGACATTTGGCCTTTTGATTTGGCCCTCTGTCCACATGACTGAAGATCGTAGTTCACTTCAGAGATACTATGTGTGGCTCCTAAACAAAACAGTGACGCAGACTATTCACTGAATTATAGCAATGGTGCCAGAGACTTGATGCTGCCTGATAATATTTTTGGGGGGCACCAGTGGGAATCCAAAGACAAAAACGCTTCTTAAAAATGTTAAAAGGGAACAAGAGGACATTAAACTAAGGCAAAGCAGGTGTTTCACTGCATAGCTATTATTATATTGTGGATTTTAGCACTGTTGGAACTCTGTATCCAAGACTGGAACCATGTTTATTATAATACACACTCAGTCTGTTTGGATAACAGCTGAACACTTTGTCAAAGTCAACACAGAATGGATCAGTTTATTTCTCAGTAGTGAAAAGAATCTGGAGATGGTCAGGAACATAGAGAGCTTTTATCATCTTTAGCAATAAAGATGATAGATGCATCTGTTTGCTTTGTGTAAAATGTATTTGGCAGCCACAAACTACCCTGCAAATGTTCAGCACACATATTGGGCTTCAAACTGACTTTTAAAGAAAACTTAAAGGGGTCATATGATGCTGCTAAAAAGAACATTATGTTGTGTATTTGGTGTAATGAAATGTGTTTATGCGGTTTAAGGTTCAAAAAACACATTATTTTCCACATACTGTAACATTATTTTTTCTCCTCTATGCCCCGCCTTTCTGAAACGCGTCGATTTTTACAAAGCTCATCGGTCTGAAAAAGCGAGGTGTGCTCTGATTGGCCAGCTATCCAGTCCGTTGTGATTGGCCGAATTCCTCAAGTGTGTGCCGGAAATGTTACGCCCCTTACCATATTGTGATGCCTGCGGCAACCACATGTGACGACCCCGGGCTGGACTCCGCTTCGTCCACGGTGAAAGCCGATCCGGCGATCCACAGCGCGAAGTTGATGTATTTCCTCAGCGACCAGCACGGATCAGCTCTAGGCATGACGAAGCGATATCGTCCTCTTTTGGAAGACCAAACAAAGTAGCTTCACTTTTACACAGCGTCTTCACGACATGGCGGCGGCGGCAACAATACTACAACGAGAATAAAAGTTACGCCTTCTTTCTTTGCGTGAACATTTTGGCGGCGTTATGCAAATCTTCCCACATAGTGATGTAGATATGTGGGGGCGTGTTAGAACGAGCCGTTTTAGGTAGGCGTGGCTGACTCTTAACGTTTATAAAGAATATCTCTTTGGATTTGAGACTTTAGTCTTTGCAACTTTACAGATCTTCTTTATGCACCAAGAGCTTGTAACACTCCAAAGAGAAAGGAAAAATTGAAATCGCGTCATATGACCCCTTTAAACTTGCCTCAAACAACATTTGCTTTAAGCAATTGTTTTTCCTTCGAAAATGCAAATCGTTTGTTTTGTTTTTGGTGCCTTGTGTCAGAATTGAATCCACAGCAAGACTTGGTTTGAATCTATTTTATTTTATATTTATTTGTATCTCTTTTTTTCCCCTTATCTCCACTGTCCTATTCATTAAAGACAATTAAATCCAGGCCATTAAACCCAAAACCCATTTCCTAATCAAATTCTGTCTTTTTTTTTTTTTTCATTTCAGGCTGAGATGTTTGGTGAAACAGTTGGAGAGAGGTGAGGCTTCTGTTGTCGACTTGAAGAAAAACCTAGAATATGCTGCATCTGTTTTGGAATCTGTCTACATTGAAGAAACAAGGTAAGCACAACACATACATTGTGAATTTCTCTTAGTCTTTTTTTTTTGGCAAATATTAAACCAACAAATTTGGGGTCAGAGGTTTATGTTGTTCCTAGAGTGTGTTTAATCTCTAAAGCTGCTCTTAAACCTCTATAAGAGGGATTGCATGTGCTCTGTAATGCTGTCTCCTTACTGCCATGAATGCTCCAGCATTTGATGTGTTTTTATTCAGTTGTTTAAACAGAAATGGAAATATTGGCAACCAGCTGAGAGGGAAATGTGCCACGCATCAAATTAAATGCAAATTTTGCATCATTCGCTCACCCTTATGTTTTTCCAAACCGGTTTAATTTACTTTTAAAATACACAGAAGGAACATTTTAGCTGAATCTACCTATTTTTGTTGTTCTTGTTTATGCACTTGTAATGAATAGGAACTGGAGCTTTCAGGCTTCAAACTGGATGCAAAATGACAAAGTATCATAATTATAGTCCTTACAAGTTTGGTGCCATAGTGTGTTTCCCATATCTTAACTTTATAAGAAAGAGCAGACCAAATTAATGAATAAAAAGTATTGATGTCCTCACTCGCTCTTTGCAGCATGTTCATAAGAGTTCACGAGAGAAATGCAATGCTTTTTTGAATGAACTATTTGATTCTATTCACAAAACCAGTTTCAGGGATTCATTCATGAATCAGACTAATTGAGTTCTTATGATCAACTCAGTGATCCACTCGCAGCACCATGTGACATAAAAAGACATAATTATGGGAAGTCTAAATTATGAAATACTAAGTCATAATTATGAGAAAGTCTAATTTGTCATATTTGACTGTCCTAATTTTGACTCGTCATATCATAATTATGACTTTAACTCGTACTTTTGACTTTTTTGTCATAAATATGAGTTAGTATGTCGGTTACAATTTAGTCACAATTATGACTTTTTATCTCATAATTTTGATGGCCAATTTTGACTTTTTGTCATCGTTTTGACTTCTAATTTCATCTTTTAATTTGTAATTTTGACGTCATAATTTCAACTTTTTTTGTATCAGAATTATCATTTTGTATGTCAATTTCAACTGTCACAATGATGTCTTATCTCATAATTTTGACTTTTCTTAATTTTGACTTGACTTATAATTTCGTCTTTTATCTCATTATAACGTCATAATTTTTGTATCAGAATTATCATTTAGTATGTCAGCTGTCACAATTATGTCTTTTTATCTCATAATTTGGACTTTTCTCAGTTTTGACTTTTTGTCATAATTATCAGTATATCAATTTTGACTGTCGCAATTATGACTTTATCTCATAATTTTGACTTGAGTCATAATTTAGTCTTTTATCTCGTAATTATATAGAATTTTGACTTTTTCTGTCACAGTTACTACTTTTTATCTTAGAATTATGATATTGTAAATTATGATTTATCAAAGCGTGAATTTTTGGGGTGGAGATGGTTTTCCATATGTAAGTTATGTTTAGGTGATCAGATATGTTAGTTTGTATTTCCCTTGTCTTTGAAGTGGAACTGTATATTTTTATCTTTTTCTTTCCATCACTTTTGCTCAGAGGCGTCTTGGCTGAAATTTCATCTGACATGATCGAAAGTGACATGACTTACCCATTTAGTGTCTTCAGACAGCAGTCGTGTCTTATGTGTGTGTGTGTGTGTGTGTGTGTGCATTTGTTCCTGCAGGCGGTTGGTGGATACAGAAGATGAGCTCAGTGACATCCAGTCCGACTCTGTTCCCTCAGAAGTGCGCGACTGGCTGGCGTCAACTTTCACACGTCAGATGGGGCTGATGTTGAGACGGTCGGAGGAGAAGCCGCGATTTCGCAGCATCGTGCATGCAGTGCAAGCAGGGATATTTGTGGAAAGGTGTGTGAGGGTTTTTCCAAAGCTAACGGTATAAAGTAAACTAATTTAAACCCTATTGGCATACCACGGGTAATAGATGGAAACCTTCAAAGAGCTGATACATTTTAAGCAGGGCCTGACTCATAGATCGATCAGGACTGACCTGTGACCCTGCTGTGCATTTCCTGTCTAGTCTCATATTTCCAGCACTGCATGCTCCTAAAATATGAATGTTAAAGGACATCTGGAGTGAAACAAGGGGTTTCCCCCTTTTTTATTTCCCAGAAGCTCTCACACACTGACAGGAGAGTGTTATCTCTTTCTGACAGGATGTACCGACGGACCTCCAACATGGTGGGGCTGAGCTATCCGCCCAGCGTGATCACGGCCTTGAAGGTAATGGAACGAGCCAATCAGATTCTAGGTTGTGACCTCAAATGCACATATGCACAAACACACGCACAACCTGGTCACAGCATGAATGCGGGACGTGTGAATGCGACACATTTTGTATGCACAATAGCTTATGTGAGAAACAACAAGGGCGAGATGGCAAAATCAAACCGTCTCCAGGTAAACAGCCCTGTTTAATCAACCGAAGTGCACAATTGATCTTTCCCTCGGCCAGCTGGGTTACATGGCACACACACACGGTTTAGACAGGACAGAGAGATTTTAGCCTCTTTTTTGGATACTTGTATAATAGAATGGAGCATATGTGGACAACAGAGATTTATTTTTATCACAAACACACAAAATCACGCACTTGATTTATTTAAATGGCTGTGGACAGAATCTGAATTATATACTGATGTGTATAGAAAAACATTATGGGTCAGTAAGAAAGATTAAAAGCTTAAAAGAAATGAAAGTTTTTGTTGAGCAAAGAAGCAGTAACTTGATCAAAAGTGACCGTAAAGACATTTATAATGTTACAAAAGATTTCTTTTGACCTTTGTTCATCAAAGAATCCTGAAATAAAGCATCACCGTTTCCACAAATATATTAAGCAGCCCAACTGTTTTCAACATTGATGATAATAAATGCTTCTTGAGCAGCAAATCAGCATATTAGAATCATGTGACACTGAAGACTGGCGTAATGATGCTGAAAATTCAGCTTTACCACAGGAATAATAAATCACAATATAAAATATAATCGAATAGAAAGCAGGTATTTTAAAGTGTAATAATTTTTCACAAGATTGCCGTTTTTGCTGTTTTTGATTAAATAAATGCAGCTTTTGTGTTCATGAGACTTCTGTCCAAAACTTTTGAATGCTAGTGTATTAGGCAAATGCAAAATATGCTGATTTTAATCCTTTTCTCCACATGAAATTATAGTCCAAATTATACATCCAGTTATCTGCTGCGATTCGATCACGAATGCCATTTCAGAGCTGTTATCAGCTGCATCTGTTCTCCTATCAGCTTCTCATTCATTTTTGATTTCAATAATTTGTGGCAGGACGGCTTAGAGTTACTCCCTTCTGTCATTTCAGTCATAAATCTGCAATCTTTTAAAATATTCTTTTGTTCTGTTGCCTATTGTGATTCTAAAATTCTGGCTGTCTGCGCTCAAAGTGATTGTCAAAGATGTTCTTGTGAGGCTGTGTTTGGAATATCATATCATATATTCTACTCTTACTAACCCTTTTACTGTGTCAAATGAACCAGAAGAAGTGTGCAATATGGTCACTTCAGATGTAAAATTTAAAAAAATTTAATTTAAATTAAAACAACTTTACCTACAGTATGTGCTTACCCAAAGCCTGTGTTGTGTTGAGTACTATGAGTTAAACATCTAGGTTTTTGAACATGCAGTATTTGTAAACATCCAACCCCATTTAAATGCAACACCGCACAAACCTTTTTCTGAGGTCTGTGGATGAAAGTCAGATGAACAGAATAATTTGGTGTCCTAGTGGTTAAGCCTCAAAGCTGGTATGACAAAGGGCGAAGGTTCAAACTTTGGAAATGGAATAGAGATCTCCTGCAGTCCCTTATAACTCTTGTGCCCTTGAGTGAGTCAGTTTGCTTCTCATTGCTTTACGAGCAGGTAAATGTATAAAGTGTCTGCTAGGTGAGAAGGATAAGTAACAGAATACTAATACACATGTTCTTGTCAAACAATAGCAGTAATTTGCTAGCTCTGTCCACCTAATCTTAATAGAAAATGAATGAATTTTTGAAAGAAGCCTCTTATGCACACCAAAACTGCATTTATCGTGATCAAAAATACATTTAAATCAGTAATATTGTGAAATAAATATTATAGTTCAATAGTACTGTGTTGGGGGTTATATGTTTTTAAAAGCAATATTTCGGTGATGGCAAAGCTGAATTTCGCATCATTACCAGGCTTCAGTGTTCACACGATACTTTCAGAAATATCCTACTATCCCCATTAGCTCAAGACACCGCCTGTATTTGAAATAGGAAGATTTTGTAGCGTTATAAATGGTACTGTCATGTGATCAAATGAATGCATCCTTTGCGAAATAAAATCATGTCTTAAGAAAAGTCTCATGACCCTAAACTTTTTAAACAAACAATATTGTAAAACAAAAAAAAAACAATAAAAAAAGAATGATATTAATGTTATTAATACAAAGCGCTTCCCAAAAAGTTGGGTCACTGTACAAATTGTGAATAAAAACATATTGCAATGATGTGGAAGTTTCAAATTTTAATATTTTATTCAGAATACAACATAGTTGACATATCAAATGTTTAAACTGAGATAATGTATCATTTTAAGGGAAAAATAATTTGTTTTTAAATTTCATGGCATCAACACGTCTCAAAAAAAGTTGGGACAAGGCCAGGTTTACCACTGTGTGGCATCCCCCCCTCTTCTTTTTATAACAGTCTGCAAACGTCGGGGGACTGAGGAGACAAGTTGCTCAAGTTAGGAATAGGAATGTTGTCCCATTCTTGTCTAATACAGGCTTCTAGTTGCTCAACTGTCTTAGGTCTTCTTTGTCGCATCTTCCTTTTTATGATGCGCCAAATGTTTTCTATGGGTGAAAGATCTGGACTGCAGGCTGGCCATTTCACTACCCGGATCCTTCTTCTACGCAGCCAAGATGTTGTAATTGATGCAGTATGTGGACTGGCATTGTCATGTTGGAAAATGCAAGGTCTTCCCTGAAAGAGACGACGTCTGGATGGGAGCATATGTTGTTCTAGAACTTGGATATACCTTTCAGCATTGATGGTGCCTTTCCAGATGTGTAAGCTACCCATGCCACACGCACTCATGCAACCCCATACCATCAGAGATGCAGGCTTCTGAACTGAGCGCTGATAACAACTTGGGTTGTCCTTGTCCTCTTTAGTCCGGATGACATGGCGTCCCAGTTTTCCAAAAAGAACTTCAAATTTTGATTCGTCTGACCACAGAACAGTTTTCCACTTTGCCACAGTCCATTTTAAATGAGCCTTGGCCCAGAGAAAACGCCTGCGCTTCTGGATCATGTTTAGATATGGCTTCTTTTTTGACCTATAGAGTTTTAGCCGGCAACGGCAAATGGCACGGGGGATTGTGTTCACCGACAATGTTTTCTGGAAGTATTCCTAAACCCATGTTGTGATTTCCATTACAGTAAAATTCCTGTATGTGATGCAGTGCCGTCTAAGGGCCCGAAGATCACGGGCATCCAGTATGGTTTTCCGGCCTTGACCCTTACGCACAGAGATTGTTCCAGATTCTCTGAATCTTTGGATGATATTATGCACTGTAGATGATGATAACTTCAAAAACTCTTTGCAATTTTTCTCTGAGAAACTCCTTTCTGATATTGCTCCACTATTTTTCGCCGCAGCATTGGGGGAATTGGTGATCCTCTACCCATCTTGACTTCTGAGAGACACTGCCACTCTGAGAGGCTCTTTTTATACCCAATCATGTTGCCAATTGACCTAAAAAGTTGAAAATTGGTCCTCCAGCTGTTCCTTATATGTACATTTAACTTTTCCGGACTCTTATTGCTACCTGTCCCAACTTTTTTGGAATGTGTAGCTCTCATGAAATCAAAAATGAGCCAATATTTGGCATGACATATCAAATGTTGAAAGTGAGACATTTTGATATGTTATCTATATTCTATTGTGTATAAAATATAAGTTTATGAGATTTGTAAATTATTCCATTCCTTTTTTACTCACAATTTGTACAGTGTCCCAACTTTTTTGGAATTGGGTTGTATATTATAAATGTAAATAACTAGTTTACCACTTCATAACTAACGTTTTGTATTATGAAGAATATTTTGGCAGTGTTTCTGCTTCATTTTAGCCATATAGCAATGCACAGATTTAGGATCCAATCTGATTAAGCGTGTTTTCTAAATGAGGCAGCAGGTTTGTACTGAATGTACTGGTAGCTTTGCAGCATGATTTTGGCCTCTCACTCTTGATTTCACAGCAGTCAGTGAATCTGCATATATATATATATATATATCTCCACATACAGCCTAAAGATATTGAAAGCTCTCAGCCGTGACTGAGATGGAGTGCAGGACAAATATTCCAATCTGAGGATGTGAATATTTAATGCAGCATTTTGCAAATGTTCATTGCAACCAACTAATCAAACCTACATAGAACTTTCTTTGAAAGTGATGAGATGAAATAACAGAGGGTCAAACTTAGAGTGGATGGAGGAGAGAGAAAAAAAAATGGAGAACACATAAACCACAGGCGGCCATAACGTAGACCAAATCTCCTGTATTATTACTGATGTTCATTTCATGACTCAGGATTGAAATGTACAACGATAGAATCACACATCGTTCATCACAGACCCTGTTTATAAGGGAGGTGAAAGTAATTTATCCGTTATAAAAAAAAATAAATGAGGCTGGTGTTACTACATTATGTAAAAGCAGCAATTTCTGAGACTCCAGGACTGTGAACATCTTATCACGTTTATAGGCAAAGGCATCATAAAATAATACAAAGAGATCTTATTTGTGATTTTTCTTTTCTATAGGAAGTTACTAAAAGCTATACTGTATACACTACTATTCAAAGTAGTGTCAGAAAGATTTTTTTTCTTGAATGAAATTAATACTTTTATTCAGAAATTCAGTTTATCAAAAATAACACATTAATAATGGTACATTTCTATTTTAAATAAATGCTGGTCAGCTTTGCCTTCACAGAAATAAATTGCATTTTAAATTATACTCAAATAGAAATGTTATTTTAAACGGAAATGTTTTACAATATTAGGATTTTACTATAATTAAGGTTAAATAAAATTCAGCCTTGTTGCACATAAGAGACTTTTTTCATAAAAAAAAAAAACTTGCCGACCCCAAACTTTTTGAATGGTAATATAGATATTTCATGTTACTATACTCTTTTTTTTATTTTTATTTTTTGTTGTTGTTGTTGATCTAGCATGTGGACACGTGGTCATTTGACGTCTTCACACTGAATGATGCCAGCGGAGATCATGCACTGAAATTTATTTTTTATGAACTTCTCACCAGATACGACATAATCAATCGCTTTAAGGTAAGATGCTCTCTCTTTCTTTTTATTAAAAGTACATAATTTTAAAATGTACCTTCCAGTGATTTCCTCAGTGATATCTGTGGATCTGAGAACATCATAATAGGAAAATGTTAAGCAGAACGAAACGCATCCGATATAGTTAGTTTTACATTTATTTTATTATTATTTGTGATTTTAATTTAATGTAATTTTTTATGTAATTTTTGAAGCACTATTTTCCATATACAAATTTTCAACTAATACGTTAACCTGAGAATTTTATATTTACCAACATTGAAATGGCATTTGCTACGTGTTTGGACTCAACCATCCATCATAATGACATTTGATAGCAAAGTCCAGATGATCATCCTCAGATGGCTGTTTGACACTGTATGTCTCCTCAGATCCCTGTTTCTGCTCTGGTGTCTTTTGTGGAGGCCTTGGAGGTGGGCTACAGCAAGCACAGAAACCCTTACCACAACCTAATCCACGCCGCAGACGTCACCCAGACAGTGCATTACCTTGTGCTCAAGACCGGCATGGTTGTAAGTCCATGGTTGTAACCTCCTTCACAAAAAATGGTGTCCTAGACCCTGTGAATTCAAGCAACAGTCTTGCCTTTGGGGATTTGTGTATGCTTATGTGTGCTTGGGTAAAATAATCATGTACATCGAGTCCCCTCGGTTGTTTATTATTGTTATTTCTACTGAACCGAGCCGGTGAAGTATGTTTTATTAAGCCTGACACTGCACTTGAGGTATTTATTGAGGTTAGGGTTCTTGAAATGGAAGTAGGTGCAACAGTCCTCTCTCGCTTCGCGATGCTGCTCGTATACCAATCAATAGGAAGTTAATCTCCCTCGACGCCTCAAAACACGCTCCTGTCACTCCCGCCATGGGCTCATTAACCTCTCTGTGATGTGTGGACATCACACTGGCGTGTTGACAAATTATTTGCCCCCTAGCATTTGCACCACTGATGATTTCTTTTTGTCATTCTGGCACTTTGGTGATTTAGTGTTAATGTAAGATAATGTTATGCACAGAAGAATAAATGTGCTAATATAATTTAATTTCCTTCATGCTTATCTTCAGTTTAGCAGAATGATATTATTTATTAAAGAATACGTAATGGGGCTTTACATTTTCTGATAAGGAAGTGCTTTTCGTTGAACATGAATGGTGTTTGGAGTGATTTTTTTAAAGCACATTTTTGCTTCTGTTCATATGAAATTTCCATCTATTGTTTTCCTCAGTCTGCAAGTTAAAACAAACATACACAGCTAGTGTAGTTTAATAGATGAACAAATGACCCTTTTGAGTCGGTTCTTTTTAGTGAATCAAAAAACATACAGCATGACCAGTGTAGTCTGATTCTTGAATGAATCACTCTCTTGAACCAGCTCTTTAGTGAATGAAAAATATCCAAGCTGATCAGTGTAGTCTGATATTCTTAGTAGTCAGCTCTTTTTAGTGAATCAGATATACAGTGGGGCAAAAAAGTATTTAGTCAGCCACCAATTGTGCAAGTTCTCCCACTTAAAAAGATGAGAGAGGCCTGTAATTTTATCATAGGTATACCTCAACTATGATGAGAGACAAAATGAGAAAAAAAAATCCGGAAAATCACATTGTAGGATTTTTAAATAATTAATTGGTAAATTCCTCAGTAAAAAAAGTACTTAGTCACCTACAAACAAGCAAGATTTATGGCCCTCAAAGACCTGTAACTTCTTCTTTAAGAGGATCCTCTGTCCTCCACTCGTTACCTGTAATAATGGAATCTGTTTGAACTCGTTATCAGTTTAAAAGACACCTGTCCACACGCAGGGACTCAAATCCTGCAGTGCAGACGTGTCCCCCTGCTTAAGCCAGTACATGTCAAGGCCCGTCTGAAGTTTGCTAGAGAGCATTTTGGATGATCCAGAAGAGGATTGGGGGAATGTCATATGGTCAGATGAAACCAAAATAGAAATTTTTGTTAAAAACTCAACTTGTTGTGTTTGGAGGAGAAACAATGCTGAGTTGCATCCAAAGAACACATACCTACTGTGAAGCATGGGGGTGGAAACATAATGCTTTGGGGCTGTTTTTCTGCAAAAACCAGGACGACTGATCCGTGTAAACGAAAAAATGAATGGGGCCATGTATCGTGAGATTTTGAGTGAAAACCTCCTTCCATCAGCAAGGGCATTGAAGATGCAACGTGGCTGGGTCTTTCAGCATGACAAAGATCCCAAACACACCGCCCGGGCAACGAAGGAGTGGATTCGTAAGAAGCATTTCAAGGTCCTGGATTGGCATAGCCAGTCTCCAGATCTCAACACCATAGAAAATCTTTGGAGGGAGTTGAAAATCCGTGTTGCCCAGCGACAGCCCCAAAACATTATGCTCTAGAGGAGATCTGCATGGAGGAAGGGGCCAAAATACCAGCAACAGGGTGTGAAAACCTTGTGAAGACTTAAAGAAAACATTTGACCTCTGTCATTGCAAACAAAGGGTATATAACAAAGTATTGAAATTAAATTTTGTTATTGACCAAATACATATTTTCCACAATAATTTGCAAATAAATTCTTAAAAAATCATACAATGTGATTTTCTGGATTTTTTTTTCATTTTGTCTCTCATAGGGAGGTATACCTATGATGAAAATACAGGCCTCTCTCATCTTTTTAAGTGGGAGAACTTGCACAATTGGTGGCTGACTAAATACTTTTTTTCCCCACTGTATACTGGGTGAACAGTAGTCTGATTTCTGAACAAATGACTCTTTAGAGCCGGTTCGTTTTGGTGAATCGGATAGATACAGGATGAGCAGTAGAGTCTGATTCCTACTCCTGACTCAGATCTTTCAATGAATAGTTCAAAAAGATGAGCTACTTGTTTGAATCAGTCTCAGATACTGTCTTGTATAATTTACAGCATTAGCAGAGAGAGAATTCCTTTCACTTGTTGGCCCAATGGGACATTATACAGCAATAATACCCAAAATAATTAACCGACTGTATCAAAACACTTCAGTGAAAATGGGATTTCCTCTTGTTATCTCACTTCTTTCAGCACTGGTTAACCGAGTTGGAGATCTTCGCTATGCTGTTCGCTGCTGCTGTGCACGATTATGAACATACTGGCACCACAAACAACTTCCACATACAGGCCAGGTACTATTGCTATTAAACCCCATTATCATTCAGTTCAGCAAACCGAATACATCAATGGCCTTTAACAGAACTAATGTTTTTTACAGATCCGATACAGCCATACTATACAATGACCGTGCCGTACAGGAGAACCACCATGTTAGCGCTGCATATCGCCTCCTGCAGGAAGATGATGAAATGAACATCCTCTACAATTTGTCGAAAGATGACTGGAGGTTAGAAACATGTTGCAAACCTCAAACTCATATGTGACCCTGGACCACAAAACCAGTCATAAGGGTTAATTTTTCGAAATTGAGATTTATACATCATGAATAAATAAGCTTTCAATTGATGTATGGTTTGTTATGATAGGACAATATTTGGCCGAGATACAACTATTTGAAAGTCTGGAATCTGAGGGTGCAAAAAAATCAAAATATTGAGAAAATCGCCTTTAAAGTTGTCCAAATGAAGTTCTTAGCAATGCATATTACTAATCAAAAATTAAGTTGTAATATATTTACAGTAATTTACAGTAAATTTACAAAATATCTTCATGAAACATGATCTTTACTTAATATCCTAATGATTTTTGGCATAAAGGAAAAATCAATAATTTTGACACATACAATGTAATTTTGGCTATTGTTACAAATATACCCCAGCGACTTAAGACTGGTTTTGTGGTCCAGCGTCACATATTAGCTCAAAAAGTAATCTTAGTTTTAGGTTAGAAACTAAAACAGCATAGGAGAACTTATGCACAAATAACTTATTTTCTAGTTCTTTACTGAATGTAACCTGTTTTAAAGTCAATACTGAAAACGTCTCTTTCTCTCAGAGAATTGCGGGCTCTGGTGGTCGAGATGGTCCTGGCCACTGACATGTCCTGTCACTTCCAGCAGATTAAGGCCATGAAGAACTTCCTCCAGCAGCCTGAAGCGTAAGTTCGGTCGCACACATCAGGGTAATGAGGAGGAGGGGCTTTAGCTAATCACACACTGTTCACGCAAAAACATTTCTGCATCTACAGATATTCATATCCACATAATGAGAGGTTGGACAGAGTGATTATAACAGCTCTGAGGGGCTGAACATCTCTGTCCTCTGCAGGATCGATAAACCCAAGGCCTTATCCCTGTTACTGCACACCGCTGACATCAGCCACCCTGCCAAAAACTGGAACATGCACCACCGCTGGACCACCTCACTGCTGGAGGAGTTCTTCAGACAGGTCAGTGTCCCGAGACATTTCAGTAGCAGCATTAAGTCGTCTTATAATTATAGAAGCACCTAAATCTCATCAAAGCTGTTTCTGGGTCATACTTCATATTTCATAAACTCAAAAGAAAGAAATAAGAAGTTCTGTATTTTGCCTGAAGTAAACAAAAAAGCCTATTTTTATGACCAAAAAAATGTATTGTGATTATTATTTTAAATGAAGAATTTCAAAATAATAATTGATTGTAAGTTTGTTTAAAACATATAAAATAAAGATTAAAGGTTATTTATATAATAGAGGTTATTTAATAATAAATCAATTATTTAATAATATTTATTACAGTATTTATTTCTTTGTTAGCGTTAGTTAATAAAAATGCAACTACTCATTGTCGTCGATCATATTAATAATATGAACAGACACAACTTTCGATTTTAATGTGTTAGTAAATGTTGAAATTAACATCGAGATTAATAAAAGCTTTAGGAGTATTTTTTATTATTAGTTTGTTAACTAATTTAGTTAACTAATGTTAACAAATGGAACCGTATTGTAAAGTGTTATCAAAATAATGAACAAAAATAAATAAATGTAAAATATATGTAAACTATACTGTAAAATATGTATACATATGGTAGTATTTATTGTACTTCATGTATGCATGTTTATTTTAACAATAAACAAAAACAAGTTAAATTATTTGATAAATTATCAGAATGAGATTTTTATTATTTATTTATTGCATCAAGGTAATACAAATTTGAGAAAATGCCCTTAATTGTCTTTAAACTATACTGTGCAAATGCAAAACAAAAAAATATGTAATCCTGCAAATAGGCTTCCATATGAAAAAAAAGATGATTTCTTATTTTTCCTTTCTGATTTGATTAGAATAAATGCTGAATAATTTATACATAGACTATAGTAAATGTATGTAAACAAAATAGAATATACAGTTGTCGTCGAGAATATCCTGTTTACTAGCTACAAAATAAGCACCTCAAACAAATCTCTGATTTGAATTTCATTCGCCCGAAAACCTTGCAAATCCATCCTAGCTCTTTCTAGGAAGTGCTCATCATTGCAGCAGCCCAATACCTTGTAAACACAACTCTGTTTCCCAGTGGGCCTATAAAAACCCTGAGCACTCTGACTCCCGGAAATTGTGTTCACAATCAGACCACAGATTGAGGTTTTGAGAAAGCTCTTGCTATTTTCGTGGGCAATATGCATCAGGCGGGGCGTGAATAGCCTGGGGGTATGCTGTCTGAAGCTGAGAGCAGTGTCCTGTAGACGTTTTTATGGTTCTTCAATCATACAGTGAGCGTTTTCTTTCTCTCTCTCTCTCTCTCTCTCTCTCTCTCTACCTCTATCCTCTCTCTCCGCTTCGCTTTTCTATTCTCTCTCTCGGTCTGTTGCTCTCTCACTTCATCATCCATATTCCCATTCTGTGGTCATCAGCACTCTGATCTAATCTCGAACTGAGTCTTAATCTTATTTAGCATTCCAAGCCTGTAATGTCCACTGTAAAAATCCCATTAATCTCCTCTAAACATCCATTTCCCGCATTCTAACCTCAACATTTGAATCTCCGCTGCTTCACTCTATGCCATCAGCTTTAGCATCTCTATGAAGATGTAGAAAGTCATTCAGAATTGCTTTCCAGGACATTTTCTTTCTTGTATGATTGAATAAATAATGAAGTAGAGCTCAATTTCCTCGATAAATGAAAACGGATCTAATTCTGATCTAAACACAGTGTGTTTTGAAGAGATGAGTATCTCCTCATAGCGCCAAACCAATTAACTTCCCATTGTCTGATTTGATATCACACCGGTCCCATCTTGGTGTTCCTACAAGAGTGAAATTGAATCTTTGATTTATTGACATGTTTAAGCTAATAAATGATCAGTTCATCACAGGTAAATCATCCCCAGAAATTATAATTGCAATTTCAGGGTCAGGAATGAAATATCGCTCAGCGTTGCGCAGGAAATTAATGGTGACTGTGAAAAGTGCGATTGGCAAAACATCCCGAGGAACGTAATTTGTATAGGAGTTTATGTTGTTTAGAGGTCATAGCTGTATTATTCGGCCAAAAGACAATCATAGCAAAGATAATTACAGCTATTGTTTCTTAGGATTGTCTATGATGTTTGTAAATGAAGTGCTATGAATGGATTCAGAGAATAATGAGAATGCAGCTGAGCTGAACACGAGGGATTTCAGTTATGGTGAAATGAACTGAAACCTAAACCAAAAGCTTTATTTTGTCTGGATTGGTCAGTAACAAAGAGGTCATATCATAAGATATCTAATTTCTCGATATATTACAAAAAGTCAGTATACTACTGTATGGAAACATTCTGTGAGGTTCAGAGTTAAAAATTATGGGTTTACACTGTATCAGTGTCACATTATAAAATCATTTATTTTTGGTGATTTTTAAATGTAAATTTATCAAAAAAGACAACTGTGTTAGTAAAACGAAATATGAGAAATAAGTAAATATCACTTGTGAGCTGCGTATTTTTGTTGTGTGTTATTTCCAAATAAGCTGCAGTCTTGACAAATTATGCACAAAAAGTGTGAAAACATTATTTAATTGGGCAATTTTAGGATACATACAGTAAATGAAAACTAAAATGTATTTTAAATATATTTATTTTGTGCTAAGTATACTATAAATACATTTACATATTTGTGTGCTTAATAAAAATACCCTGCAATTGTACTTTTGGTATACTAAACTGGTATACTTAAAATCTGCTAAATTGCAACAACTAATTTTGTGCTTAATGCACTTTAATTGTGCGGAAATAGTGCTGAGGTCCAAGAAAAGATCTTAATACTAGTTATGGGAGTGTGTTAAAATGGAACTATTGCCAGTATACTTCAGGTACACTTTAAAAATCTTGCATTTAAAGACTGATATTATACAGTCCTTACATCGGATCATAAAAACTTGTTAAGTGATTAATTAAAACCACAGTAGGCTTAATATTATGAAATATGCATTGTGCACAAGTAGTATTCCAAATAAAGTTTAATTATAATTTTATATCAGAAAGTCTTAAGTGATATGTCAATGGATTTGATGTATACTTAGTATGAAATATATGGATTTTAAATAAATGTATAGGTTTTTTTTTTACTAGTGGTGCTAACTATGAAATTAGTTTTAGCAAGACAATGTAGGCAAGTCCGGAAATTAAAAAAATGTCATTTCAGACAGTCATTTCCATCACAGAATGCTATTAAGCATAATATATAAATATATAAATTGAGAATTACTCATTACTTTGAGAAAAAAAATTCAGAGTGTTTAAAGATATTTATTTTCTACACAGACATCTACATTTACATAGATGTCTTAAAGACACAGCAACAAAAAAGCCTATTTAAGAGAGTTAGAGGTGAAAATGGTCATAAAAAAATTGCTTTCTTGTTAAAAAAACAACTACCAGGCAATATGACAGTCTATGATATGACCCCTTTAATAATCAGAAATCTTTACCTGAAAAGATGCTAATTGGTGCTGGTGCTCTTCTACTTTTTGTTTTAGGGTGATAAGGAGGCAGAGCTTGGACTTCCTTTCTCTCCTTTATGTGATCGCAAGTCTACCATGGTGGCCCAGTCTCAGATCGGTGAGTGATCAAGCTTGAGTGTGAATCAATAGTATATGGTATACCCGCGTCTGTGTGCTATGATGCTCATTTCACTTCCCTAACAGGTTTCATTGATTTCATCGTGGAACCCACCTTCACTGTGCTGACAGACATGATTGAGAAAATCGTGACTCCGCTGATCGAAGAAGCCTCACCCGCCGGCCTGGCTGGATTCAGACGCTCCAGGTGAGATTTCGAATGAATGGGCAGCAACAGTGCTAGTATATTAAAATATTAAAGCTCTATTCTCAAAAAACTGACCTCGTTCAAAAGTTTGAGGTCATGAAGATTTTTTTGAAACAAATTAATCAGCATATTAGAATGATTTCTGAAGGATCATGTGACACTGAAGACTGGAGTAATTCAGCTTTGCATCACAGGAATAAATTTTGTTTTAAAATATATTCCAATAGAAAACAGTTATTTTAAGTTGTAAGGTTTCATAATTGTTTTTACTGTATTTGGATCAAATAAATGCAACATTGCACTCTAAAAAATGCTTGGTTAAAAAGGGACAAACCCAGTGGTTGGGTTAAAAACAACCCAATAGCTGGGTTTGTCCCTTTTTAACCCAGCATTTTTTTGAGTGTGGTGATCATAAGAGACTATTAACTTGACCTTACTAACTTTTGAAAAGAAGCTAAAATTTAACATATTTATCGACTAGACATTGCACTTGTGTAAATTAAAACTTCAATTAAAGTCTGTTCTTGTCAGTCAAAGTGGTTCACAAATCAATCCGAATGAGTAAATAGCAAATTGATCTGAATCTAAATTATCATCTTAAACAACTGCAAAAGTCATGGAAATTAATTGGTCAAATATGTGGAAACTTTTGTTTTGAACTTGAACCTTTCCTTTAATCACCTAATACTTTAGTTGCACCATATACTTTTATGAGGTCATTATGTGTGAACTACCAAACATGCCTGCAGGTGAGTAATGTAGTATTTGGACGCACATCCTTTATCTAGTCATGGAAACTCTTGGTATCCTTCATCAGCTTGACAACTAATGGCATTACACTTAAAAGTGATGCACTTCCATATAATCTAAAGACAAACATTTACTGGAAGCTATTTAAATGCTCACTCTATGTGTCTATGTGTGTTTTTGTGCAGTCTGAATAACATCCCGTCGGACGGTAAACGCTCTACTGTGAGAGGCACTGGTTCGGAGGGCGGCACTTCCCTGAACTGCTCCGTAAACGCTGTCGATTTTAAGAACTTCAAAAGCACCTGGAATGAGGAAGTGCATAAAAACAGAGAAAAATGGAAAGCACAGGCTGCCAAAGGTATAAACGCAAACATATACACATGCACTTAATAAAAATCGAGATGATGTGCTATTAGTAATGCTTGCTATTGTTGCTCGTACTAAGGGTTAGGGATTTAAACAAACCCCTAAAATATTCATATTTGGCTATTTGGTAAATTACGCTGAATATAAATAAAAGATACATTAAATAGTGATGCGCTGGTTGGACAATGGATCCAGGCCATATCTAAAGACCAGAAAATCATGAGAGTAAGAGCTCTAATGACTTGGGGCAGTACGCAAAGCCATAGCAACTGCACAGAACACCCTAGCAACCACATAGAACACCTTATCAATTGTATAGCAATACCCTGGCAATCATTTACAATGCCTTAGTATGCAAGGCCAAGCAGCACTCGTCTCTTCAGAAACTGTGAAAATCTAGCTTTCATTCAGAAATAGAAATTAATTCAATATGAATAAAAGATTTAAAAATAAATCTTCATAACTTGAATCTAGATCTCCATTTGGCACAGATTTTGTAGAGGGAAATGTTGTAATATTAAATCACGATTGACTACAGTACATGTGTGGATTGACTTAGAATGTGACAGCTGATCTCAGAGGAATGCTTTATCATTTCAAAGAAATGTTTTCTGGCAATACTTCACATTAGACTTCCTGTTTCATTCATTTCTATTCATACTTGACCTGTGAATTCAAATAGTGTTCAAACAAAAATACTTTTTTTTTTCCAAGGAAATGAATACTTTTAGTTACCAATGACTCATTATATTGATCAAAATTTACAGTTGAGAAATTTATAGAATTGAAAGTTTTCTGTTTTGAACATTCTATTCATCAAAAGTACTGAAAAAAGGGTTTCCACAGAAATATTAAGCAGAACAACTGCTTTCAACATTGACAATAAACAGACATTATTATTTCTGAAGAACTCTGAAGACTGGAGTTATGATGCTGAAAATTCAGCTTTGCATCACAGGAATAAATTACATTTTAAGATATATAAAAATAGAAAACAGTCATTTTAAATAGTAATAATATTTACCAATATAGCTGCTTTAATGTATTTGGTAAGCATAAGAAACTTCTTTCAGAAACATTAAAAATTCTTACCAACCCTAAACTTTTAAACAATTAGTGTATCCAGAATTCGAATATCCCATATCCAATATTCCATATTCGTAATTTTTCATGCTTAAAGTGACCTCACTTTCACAGTGCCAGTATTGATGAACTGAATTTGTCTGTGTTAGATCTGGAAGAGAAGGCCAAACAGGAAGAGACCGAGGAGAAAGATAATGAAACCGACACAGACACAAGACAAGAGAAGGATTCAAAGACAGATGGAGAAGCTACAGGCGATAACGAGGAGCCCACAGAGCAACAGCCCAGAGAGGAAGAGGGCAATAAAGACCCAGGGGGGGTGAATGGGGCTCAAACACCAGCGTCCGATGCCAAAGAGCCCGAGACCAGCAGTGACACGGACAACAGTAAGCGAGCGCACAACGGTGAGCGTCAAAGTTTTCAAATCTGTGGATTTTTTTATTTTTTTATTTGATTTTATCCCAATATTACTTTTCCTAAACTATTTCTAATCCTAACACCTGTCTGAAACTCGATACTTTGGTTTACCTTATGCATGATATAAACTAGTGGTTGACCGATATGGGTTTTGATTATTTTAATATTTTTAACATTATTAATATTATTGACATTACATCTGTATATAATGTTAAATAATGTACATGATGTAAACTAGTGTAATGGCCAAAGCCAATAATGATATTTGTATACTGCTGTTTGTTTAGTCAGATGCAAAAAAAAAATACAAATAATTTATTAACAATAATATTTTAAATATGTCTAATTTTGTTTATTGCGTCTTATTATTATTATTATTATTATTATATTATTACAACAGTAATATATTATGCCAAAGAAAGTATGAAATTGCAGAATTTAAATAACTTATATATTTTTCCAAATTAAATTAATTAAGAGAATACTTTTAAAAAATATTTTAAAAAACATAATTAAACCATTTTTCTCAAATGAATTCAAACAAATTTAAAAAAGAAAAAGATTTGTGAACAGAATATGTAGAGTGTGAATATGACAAAGTTATCATACTATGCTAATAATCAATATTTCAAAATGGCTAAATATGGGCCTGTATATACAGGTCTATCACTCACTACCGTAAACTTCTATTCTTGCTTTACCACTTTTTCTCGCTTACTATTGTATTTGTTGTAACCAAACACTATCGCAGCCAAACTATTACATGTTGGAAAGGTGGCTTTGTTCGTAAATGTTTTTAGTATACTTTAGTATACTCTAATTCTAATGTGTTTTGTAGTGTGCTCTATAGTGTATTCTGTACTCTACAATTTACAGTGTGCTGTGTGGTGTGTAGAGTGTCATGTAATGTATAGCGCTTAATGTCCTCAAGCAAGCATACTAACTAGCGTATACTACTTACTAGTGTTGTACTCTGCAATGTATTGTGTTTTGCAAGCGCTGTGTGCTGCAGTATGCTGAATTATGTGGTGTATATGCATTTATGTTCTTTTCAGACATGTTTTACTACAGCTAGAAAAGGATACAACAAAGTTTACACTTTTTCAGAAAGAACGGTTAATGTAGCAGACCAAATGGATGGATGTTTATGTTAGAAAAGCGCTTGTCTTTTCTTTTATTTGTTTGTCTGTTTGTTCGCCCTGAGTGGACTCAGTTAGTGACCCGTGTCTTATCTGAATGTCAGGGAAAGAGGAACTGAACTCACCTGACAGTGACGACAGTGAAAGCAAGAGATCGGACGGTAACTCCATCATCTCTTTTAACTGCTGTTGGCATCACATAGTGGCTGAATGCTAATTTGCATACTAGCAACCTAAATTGCAGCACTGTGTCCTAACCAGGCATGACACGACAAGTTTGCTGTCCACACTCACAACAAAAATCACAGCAAATCTGATGTTTTAACCAATGAGGTTTCACACAGAAAAAAACTAATTAACATTGGAGAGATTTTCCTGAATTTTTATTGGTTGTTTTACTGTGCTGCACCTGGTTAGGACACGGTGTACAATAGTGACTGCAACATCATAAAACTGCACTCGCATAATATAGAAAAAAAATAGCATCTTGGGAGTCATATCAGTCCAAAGAAACACTCAAGGATGCATTCCGCTAAAATCTATTGGAAGTAGTTTGCTTTCTGGTCACCTTTGGCATACTTAATATTAGTATATTATGATTTGGTACACACTCCCTAGCTCATACTTATTTAGAACAGATAGTATGTAAAATGGGATTCAGTCGCTATCAGCAGGAGAGCTACTTTAGGTTCATTTCCTCTCATCAGAACAATTGGCAGAAAAACCCATGGTGATTTGATTTGACATCTTCATGCATTTTCTCTCACCTCTGCATTTCACCCAAAAATGAATCTGTTTACTTGGCCTTGTGTTGTTCCAAACCTGTATGACTTTCTTTCAGGTGCAATGTCCCAGACGTTTTTGTCCATACAGTGAATGGGGCTCTTGCTCTGAAAAAGAAGGTCCAGAAAAGTAGTCCATATGACTTATACATTATGTACAATAGTTTTGTTTGACATTTAACACATGACCAATAGTCACTGATGTTAAACTGAGCTCATTGCTTCTTTGGTGCTTTTTTTTTGTTTTGAGCTTTGACAGCCCCTTCCCAATTCACTTTTCTTCACTTGTCCAATTCAGTTTACTTCTATGAAAGAACAGCCAAGACATTCTGTAAAATGTTGTGTTCCACTAAAGAAAATCATATGGGTTTGGATTGACATGACCACATTTTCATTCTTAATTGTTTCATTCAAAATCACCTGTACTGAGATGATAAGATGTACTATATATGTGATTAGTTCATCCAAATTAAGCTCAGTTCCCTCCATCTGATTGTAAACACGTGGCATGTCAGTTGTCGTAGCGCCTCATTCCCCTGTCAGACATCAGTCAGAGCTGTGGAACAGGAGCTCTAAATGTGCCAAATATCTGCTCTCCTCTGCAGACTCAGAAGACGAGCACAGTCACTGTGGGATCTCCCCCTCTTCACTGGCAGACAGTGCAGCCGCTGCATCTGCGCCTGATGCAGACTAACAGCACTCCAAATCCTGTACTATGCTGTCACCTGGTGGTTCTTTTTTATTATTCATCTTTTCTTTGTTTTGAGGACGTTTCACATATTAAAATCAGATCCGATGGAGGGTTTTTTTCCCCCATACTTTCTTTAATTCACATCTGACTTTAAGGATGTACTCCAGGTTTTGGTTCAGAGATACACAAAACCATTAGAGAACTGAGACTTTGGTGCAAAACGGACGTTAAAAAAAAGTCTTGCATGGTGGCTTTTGGAAACTGTTGTCATCAAAGCCACATGCATGAAGATGAAATGTGTCCCGAGTCGAGTCGATGGAGACCAACCCCAGCTTGATGTTCTTCCCTCGGGGACAAAGCAACATCTGCCGACCGCTCAAGCACCAAACCTGCACAGACAGCGAGAGGAGAGCTTCAAAGAACTTCAGTCCCTCAGAGCACTCATGCAACCAGATCACCTTCACCAGGCCGTCGTTACCACGTCCAAAGAATGTCTGCAGAACTGCTGTTTGTTTACCTCTTATTTTTATTTGTGTTAGTCGTACATTTGATGTTGCTGTCGTCCTGTTTTTTTTGTTCTGTGTTGATACTGATACTGTACAGTTTCCATCGTGTGTCTTCTGTGCATATGCTTTCAGGAGCTTCTTGATGTCGAACCGTGTATGTGATTGAGGGTTTGATCGTTAGTTTAACGGCCCATAATCCTTTGCCAGTATCCTTGCCAATGTCACTTTGATCATAGAAGTTTTTTGTTCACAAATAGTTCAGTTCTGTCACAATTCGGCGTAACTTTGACAAACTATTCTATTGATTTTGTCATATGTGATTTGCACAATATATATACTGTATATATATATATGTCAGCTGGTGAAATTACAAAGAAAATTAATGCTTATACAATGGGGTCCAAAAGTCTGAGACCACAATGAAAATTTGGGGTTTTCGTGGGGGGAGAAAAAAAATTAATATATCAAAATACAAGTGTTATGATGTAAAATGAGGAATAAATATTTAATTAGTAATTACTAATGTACACTTTTCAACTCATCACTCAAATTGTTAATACATTTAGTATATTGTAATTTTTAATTAATACATTTTCTTTCATTAAATTGGAAAAATACTAAATTAGCCTCAGATTTTTGAACCCCACTATACATATTAGGAATAATTCATCCAGAAATGAAAATTCACTCAGGCCAATTAAGATGTAGATGAGTTTTTTATTCATCAGAACAGATTTGGAGAAATTTAGCATTACGTCACTTGCTCACCAATGGATGCTCTGCAGTGAATGGGTGCCGTCAGAATGAGAGTCCCAACAGCTGATAAAAACATCACAATAATCCACAAGTAATCCACATGACTCCAGTCCATCAGTTAAGATCTTGTGAAGCGAATGTTTGTAAGAATCAAATCCATCAAGGCATTTTAACTGTAATTTAATACTCATTCTGACGGCACCCATTGGTGAACAAGTGATGTAATGCTAAATTTCTCCAAATCTGTTAAGATGACAAAAACCCATTTTAGATGGCCTGAGGGTGAGCAAATTTAAAAAATTTTATGTGAACTATTTGTTTAAAATGAATGAAGGTACAGTTGTCCCTTTAAATAACAAATTATGTCTGATTTCTGTGTTATTATGAGCCAAATCCGATGGGCCAATTAAACCTCTGCAAACATTGTAAGCTCTTCAAACCCTTAAAGTGTAGTAAATGTAATTATTTTGACATTAGGTTATAGTTTGAGTTCTTCTATTTTTGTATTTAATGTATATAAAAGATTATATAATTTATGAAGTGTTTATAGGGAAATTTGGTATGAACAATGAACAATATAGATTAATTGTAGGAAGGTGTACTATTCATGCTTAATCCAATCTCTGAGAGAATTATGACAGAGATTTAAAGGAATCTTATTTTTATTTTTCAATCTGGTAAAAGAAGAAATAGAACGTTTAGAAAGTATGTTTTAGCACGAGCATCTTCTGACAGGTGCTGCGTGCTGATATTACACTTTAGTTCACTGTCCTAGCGAGGTATGTATGTCCCTGTCTGTGCCGCTCATCTTCTCAAAGTATAATGCACCTGTACATGTAAATCAGTTTCATACATAAATTGTAAAATGCAGAAAAAAAAGTAAATAAGGGGAAAAAAGGCCTCCTTGTAAATAGGTTGTTATAAGTAGGCAGCAAAATCCAGTGTAAATGTCTCTGCTGCCTCAACCAAAGATGATTATAATGTCTGTATGTCGTTTATCTGGAGGTCATTGCAAGCCATCATTCATGCATACTTCTTATGAGTCACTGGTTAGAAAGCAAGAAAGATAAAAAAAAAAAGAAGGAAGCATTGTTGCCTTAAATCTGTTATTAATTACAAATCCTTGTGAATCATTCTCTGTTGACATTCATAGAATATTTGTGTTCATCTTCCTGTTTAGTTGTGATGACTCTGAACTGAGTCAGAAGAGGACATCTCTTTTTTTCTGTGCTTATGTCAGCGTTTTCTTCATATCTAAGAGATATTGAAGTGATTTCATCATTTTGATTGCGAATCTGAATTTTGCAAAACTCATTTGATTGGTTGATACTGTGCTATTATAAAATAGTAGAGTGTAATATGATCCATTTTATGTTTTTATTTTGGTCAGTGCCCCTCCCCTCCTATTACACAAGCACAGAGTTCATTATCGATATAGTTCTTATCAGTATTTTTTGTTTTCTGCAAAAAATCGAATAATATTCTTAAACATTAGTATATAATAATATATTCTATATATATATATATATACAGTGGGTACGGGAAAGTATTCAGACCCCCTTAAGTTTTTCACTCTTTGTTATATTTCAGCCATTTGCTAAAATCATTTAAGTTACTTTTTTTTCCGTCATTAATGTACACACAGCACCCCATATTGACAGAAAAACCCAGAATTGTTGACATTTTTTGCAATTATTAAAAAAAAACTGAAATATCACATGGTCCTAATTATTCAGACCCTTTGCTCAGTATTTAGAATAAGCACCCTTTTGATTTAATACAGCCATTAGTCTTTTTGGGAAAGATGCAACAATTTTTCACACCTGGATTTGGGGATCCTCTGCCATTCCTCCTTGCAGACCCTCTCCAGTTCTGTCAGGTTAGATGTAAACGTTGGTGGACAGCCATTTTTAAGGTCTCTCCAGAGATGCGTCAATTGGGTTTAATTCAGTGGCTCTGTCTGTGCCTCATATCAATAACATCCACAGAGTTGTTGTGAGCCACTCCGTTCGTTACTAGCTTCTAGAGCTGTGTGCTAAGTGGTCATACTCCCTGCCTCTTGACTGGAATGTAAACCTTCGGCCCGCTGTCTGATTTTCCTGTCAGTTGCACATCTGGAGAGGTTTTCGTCCAGGATATCCCTGTACTTTGGCCGCATTCATCTTTCCCTCGATAGCAACCAGCCGTCCTGTCCCTGCAGCTGAAAAACAACCCCACAGCATGCACTTGCGGGTTCTGCCACCATCATGCTTCACTGTTGGGACTGTATTGGACAGGTGTTGAGCAGTGCCTGGTTTTCTCCACACATACCGCTTAGAATTAAGGCCAAAAAGTTCTATCTTGGTCTCATCAGACCAGAGAATCTTATTTCTCACCATCTCAACCAAACTCCATGCGGGTTTTCATGTGTCTTGCACTGAGGAGAGGCTTCCGTCGGGCCACTCTGCCATAAAGCCCTGACTGGTGGAGGGCTGCAGTGATGGTTGACTTTCTACAACTTTCTCCCATCTCCCAACTGCATCTCTGGAGCTCAGCCATAGTGATCTTTGGGTTCTTCTTTACCTCTCTCACAAATTCTCTTCTCCCCCGATAGCTCAGTTTTGGCCGGACGGCCAGCTCTAGGAAGTTTTCTGGTCGTCCCAAACGTCTTCCATTTTAAGGATTATGGAGGCCACTGTGCTCTTAGGAACCTTAATTGCGCGAACTTTTTTTTGTAACCTTGGCCAGATCTGTGCCTTGCCACAATTCTGTCTCTGAGCTCTTCAGGCAGTTCCTTTGACCTCATGATTCTCATTTGCTCTGACATGCACTGTGAGCTGTAAGGTCTTATAATAGACAGGTGTGTGGCTTTCCTAATCAAGTCCAATCAGTATAATCAAACACAGCTGGACTCAAATGAAGTTGTAGAACCATCTCAAGGATGATCAGAGGAAATGGACAGCACCTGAGTTAAATTTATGAGTGTCACAGCAAAGGGTCTGAATACTTAGGACCATGTGATATTTCAGTTTTTCTTTTTTAATAAATCTGCAAAAATGTCAACAATTCTGTGTTTTTCTGTCAATATGGGGTGCTGTGTGTACATTAATGAGGAAAAAAAATGAACTTAAATGATTTTAGCAAATGGCTGCAATATAACAAAGAGTGAAAAATTTAAGGGGGTCTTAATACTTTCCCAACTTTCCGTACCCACTGTAGCTATATATATATATATATATAATTGATTAAAAGAAGAAAAATCTTTTTTTAAGAATGTTTGGGTATTTTTGAAATTAAAAACAACACAAATACTGATTAAGAAACGTCCTTACTGGATGAAATGAGTACATACTAAGTTACACTAAGTTACACACACTAGCTCTTTGACTATAACTGTGTTTTTAGACATTTCTTTCCTCTCAAATCTTGAAATTTCAGTAGTCCTTTTCAAGCACATTTAGGCTCAGAATGTGAGATTATTTAGGTGAAATGCTGTACATTTATAGAATATTGAAATTGATGAGTAAATATGGCACAGTGAGATTCTGCCTTAATAAGTGTGTTTAGTTCTGCTTTGTAGTAACTGTCATGTGTTCAGCTCAGTTGAGTGCATATACGTGTTTGCCAAACCTCGATGTCAAAAGTAAGCTATTTTCATTAGTTTTTTTTTGGTTTGAAATCCTCATGTACTGTGTATCTTCTTCAGCACTCATAGTAAAATGAAAGGATGCTCTGATCAGCAGTGCACTAGCAGCGTAAATCATATAGTGCTGTACAGCCATCTGTTGGCTATCTAGTGTACTGCATCACTGCAGTCAAACACATTTTGAGATCCACACATTGTTTTGTTTACCTTTTTATTACGTCCCGAAGTATAATTTGTCATGAGAATGTTTTAACTTTTTCTACATTAATGTCTGTTGATGCATTCACTATTTTTTATTTTAAAAAGAAGAAAAAAAATCAATCATAAGGCAGGTGTGGTCATGTGATCATGCTTGTTTCGATGCTCCTTAATTGCACTTTTGTGACAATAAATCTTTACTCAAAGGGCTCAGATGACGGGTTTGAGTCTTCATTTTGATATATATGATTTAAAAATTTACAGAAACTGTATTAACAGAATGGTTGTTAAGAATCTGCTCTGTTTTTTGCAGCTCCCACTTGCCGCAAATACCACCTGGTCAGATACAGTAAGAAACCCAGTTACTGTGTCAACTCCTACTTGCCCTCCCGCCCGCAGAAAGAGGACAGCAAGCCCACAGACCCCCGTAGCAGGGCCAGACACCTACAGAGCATCTCTTTGAGACGGGGGAGGTGACCCTACCTGTAGCACACACACTTCTGTCTGTTCTGCACTGATGATGGAGTTGAGTGATGCTATTTCAACCCAAAATCAAAAGAAAAAAAAACTAATAAATTATATCCTGCATGAAGACGTACTTTGACAATTAGCAGTGTTGCTGAAGATTCTTAGTACTACTGTATGTATACAGAATTAAATAAAATAGATCACAATAATTATTAAAACCTTAAAAAATATATATATTTTTTAATTTACATTTTAACTATATATATATATATATATAAGATAATATATATTATATATATATTATATATATATATATATTATAATTTTTTTTTAAAGCAACCATAAATTGGGGAGGAAAGGCTGCTTGTGCTTAATTTTATTTAATTTTATTTATTTTCATTCTTATTTTCAGTTGTGATGCACATTGCCTTAAACAATGCTTTTAATTGTACCCATACAAAAAATAATGTAATACAAATTTAAAAAACAAAAACAAGTCAACATTAAGGCACCACAATGAATGTTACCGTGAAGTTTGAATGCTTTAAAAAGAATAATCTGATATTTTTTCACTTTATTTTAATTATCATAATGAGAATTATGCAGCAAGATCTTATTAATGTGCAACATATGTGTATGTGTATATGTATGTAATGTTTCTTTTTTTTTTGATTTTGGGGTCTTGAGATGTACCCAGTTAATGTAACCTGCAGTTCATTCGTAATCACACACTGAAACACCTGTACATACTATGTTGAGTATGTTCAGTAGTTCTGCAGATATTGATGTTGATATAGATAAATATAGTCGCTGTTGTCCATATGACATAAAAATAAAACACATGTGTTTGGTTCAAATGGATGCATGCTCCAAATTCACACTTTTCCAGTCTTTATGCTACGATGTTCATGTTGGATTTAAAAAGATGTTCTTTGCATCATTGCAAGTTGTGTTTCTACAGCATTACACTCAAATGACGAAATGACAACGCAAAAAATATCTGCAAAACCTACGTTTAATGAAGGCTCAGACGACAATCAAAAATAACACTAACAAGAATGAAAACTGAATGTATTTAAAGACATCTACTTCTTCATCTCCTTCTCCTCGTCCTCCTGATGAATCATTCGAGCCTCTGTCTTCATCAATCTCACGCCTGCGAAAGAAAAGTGCAGAGAACTGAGACAAAGAGATGGATGGAGAGGACGTGAGGGTGATTGAGTGAAAGGATGACAGGAATCAAAGTCTTGCCTGGTATGAGTGGAGGGCTGCTGAGTACGGGAGTGTCTTTCCTGCGGGGTTTCTTCTGTCCCGGTTTGTCCTGCTGATGTTCCTTGGAGTTGTGCTTCTGATTGTCCATTTCAGCGTTCCCATCTGCAGGAGAACATTTCAGAGACCGGTTCACAAAGCTGGTCTGTGTGTATCAGTCAGACTGTCACCTTTGTTATTCCCGCTGGATGCTGTTCACCCAAATTTTGACCCTTTTATTGTCATTATATAGCTCTTTTCCTTAAAAAACATTGTACATGCAGATATCCATGCAGAAATGCAGTGAAAAGCAGGCTGCGGTACTCACAGAGATGTTCGTGCATGGCTTTGTCTGAGAGTGACCTCACACAGTCAGTGGACATGCTCCCCACAGCAGTCTGTTCAGGTATCAGATAACAGCACACACACATATACATGACAAAGGCTCTGTCATATTTACTGGAAAGCATATTTACTGAACGTGTGAATGGTAGCAAACTAATTAAACAAAACAGCTTCTCACTATGGGCTCTGAATTTAATATTATTATGGTTAATTATGCAATGTCAAAGCATAATACTTAAATGCGTCACATTAAATTTACAAAAAAACTTGTTTAATCCATGTTAATATTCATTATCAAAAAGAGAATAGGTACTTTTTCCTGGAAAGCAAATAAAAATGAACAAAATTTACATTTGAGGCTCAGTCAGCAATCAAAAATAACATTTTGAGGCTTTTGTGCTCTGATGAATTTTAATATTTAATTTATTCACATACAAACCAAATACTTATATTAATATTACAAAAAATTACATTCACATATATACACATATATATGTATAAGCATGTTTAATAAGAATACAATTCTGACCACACTAAATATATACTGTATGTAACATTTCGTTAAAATATAATTACACTTATTAAATTTAATTGTATTAGTCAATTAACATTTACCTGAAATGTATCTGAAATATATATACGAAAATATATAAATCATATTTCAATAAGTAACAAATAACATTTGCTTCAGATTTGATGTGACCATCTACAATTAAAACATACGGCATCATAAAATAGCCCATATATATATATAATAAATGGTAAAAAAAATTACCTATGTTTAAATACTCAAAAAAAAAAAAACTGAATATATACTGTAAACATTTTACTATTTAAATATTATTTATTAATCAATTAACATCTGCTGAAATATTTTGGTATTTATCTTTCGATCTAGAAAATAACTAAATAAGTGAATTATAAGAAAGAGAGAAAGGCCTTACCTCAGTGCAGCAGAGAGACGGAGAGCGAGTGCAGGCCGGATCAAAGACAGGGGTTATGTACTTCAGGAGGAGGGGCCTCTTCTAATCCTGTCTCCATTAGAGCCTGTTGTCTTGGTGACGGAGGCCCTTGTCATGTGTCAATCATCCCAGCTTCCATGAACACACGTCATCGAGGTTAATGAAACAACTTCAACTCTTTAAGCAGTGATTCAAACACGATGGAGGTCAGGTTTGGTAAAACGGAGTGTGTTAAAGGGATCATATGATGTTGCTAAAAAGAACATTATTTTGTGTATTTGGTGTAATGAAATATGTTTATGCGATTTAAGGTTAAAAAAAAACATTATTTTCCACATACTGTACATTATTGTTTCTCCTCTATGCCCCGCCTTTCTGAATTCTGAAAAGCGAGGTGTGCTGTGATTGACCAGATATCCAGTGCGTTGTGATTGGCCGAATACCTCAAGCGTGTGACGGAAATGTTACGCCCCTACCATACTGTGATGCCCTGTCCCGGCCGGAGCGACGAGACAAAAACATGAAAACCCATTATAAACGAGGCATTTGTTGCTTCCAGTGGGGACATAATTACGGATTATAATGACTTGTACGGTCTGACTTATGCATTGCGTTGCATCACGCCGCGTAAACATAAAACCATGTCTGCATTTGTGAACGGAGAAAAGACAAACAACAAACTCTACTCTACACTGCCCAAAAAACTTTAAATAAAATATAAAAACTCTTTAAATATAAAAAACGTACTTACAGTCTGTGAGTCAGAACAGCCGGCATTGTAGTCTACTCTCCCAGGATCAGGAAACAGTCCTCCATAAAATGTGCTGCACACATCTGAATATTTGGGTTGAATTTGTTCTGGAACAGTGTTGTAAATATAACCTAACCACTGATTTCTAGTCGTGTCCATTTTTGGAAGGCCAAACAAAGTTGTTTCGCTTTCACAACGAAACACACGTCACACACGGCGGGCTAGAGTGAGCGGCGGGCTAGAGTGAGCGGAGGCGGGTGTGCTTGAGAACGGCGCGGCCGGCGGATCTGACGAAGGAGGCTTGCGGCAACCACATGTGACGACCCCTGGCTGGACACCGCTTCGTCCATGGTGAAAGCCGATCCGGCGATCCACAGCGCGAAGTTGATGTATTTCCTCAGCGACCAGCACGGATCAGCTCTAGGCATGATGAAGCGATATCGTCCTCTTTTGGAAGGCCAAACAAAGTAGTTTCGCTTTCACAACGAAACACACAGCGCCTTCACGACATGGCGGCGGCAACAATACTACAGCGAGAATAAAAGTTACGCCTTCTTTCTTTGTGTGAACATTTGGGCGGTGTTATGCAAATCTTCCCACATAGTGACGTAGACATGTGGGGGCGTGTTAGAATGAGCTGTTTTAGGTAGGCGTGGCTGACTCTTAACTTTTATAAAGAATATATCTAGATTCTCTGGAAAATCTCTGGAAAAGTCTGGATTTGAGACTTTAGTATTTGCAACTTTACAGATCTTCTTTATGCACCAAGAGCTTGTAACACTCCAAAGAGAAAGGAAAAATTGAAATCGCATCATATGACCCCTTTAAGATAATGTCTTCAATGCAGTGATTCCTACTTCATTTGGTTTTGATTTTAAGTGCATCCATATATAATTAAAATATACCACATCATAAATAGCCCAATAATATTTAAGATAATTTTACGCGTCTACACTCACCACAACTCATTACTAGCTCAGTGGAGAGGTGAACAAGAGGAAATGAATAATAATGGAAAACAATGTGGACATTGTTTACTGACAGGCTTTGATGTCTTTCTACTCCTCTAATGTGAATGATGTTTCCTCCTGTATGGAGAGTGTGTGAAGTGGTTTTGATTATTTTTTCATTCACTGAGCCATAGTCTAATACCTTGTTAAACACAACTCTATATAAACAGTCCATATGCCAACCTGACGCCTGGTAAGGGAGCGTCTGCCAAGAACATAAATGGAAACGTAAAAACCTGGTCAGTCAGGATAAGGATACAGTGCGGCACTTTACACATGATCCCTAAATTCTGAAAGCTGCCGTTACAATACGCGATTTTTTAACTGATTGTTTTTTTTAACACCGATACTGATCTTTTTTTGTTGTTGTTGTTGACAAATTTACGTTTGTTTAGGGGGTTGTAACGTTACAACGATTTGAAACAAAATATTATTTTTTATATTCCTGAGAACATATTTGAGGAAGTGACATCGAAGTATTTCTGATAAAACGATCCAAACAGGTAAGTTTCTCACAGTGTAATTACTAGTATTTAATTATTTTCACACATATTGTAAAGCTTAATACTTTAGCTCGGTTACATGACAAAACAGTGAATAGTTTGTAGGCACAAAGCATTTTAACAGCAGCATTGGCCTTCAACTCCTTAACGTTAACATTCCCCAAAACATTTTTAATGTGACAAACAATTGAATGGTTATTGCACAAAACGTGTTTTGACAAACGGTTATGACTTGTAATACCTTCTGATTTATTACACCAAAACTGCATGTATACAATATTTATTCAATTATGAATTCTGTGAATGTCAAATCTAATCTTGGTTAGTAACACAAGTTAAATATCAGTACATAACTATAATTCAAGAGGTAAATTGGCTACTGAGAAAGCCATAAGTTACTGTATTTATTTTGTAGACCATTATTCTACATTCTACTATTACATGGTCCTCCATATACCCCACAGCTGTCCCAGTTGGGAAATGTTTATTTCTAAGGTTCAACAATGTTCTTAAATTAAGTTATTAAAAAATAGGCCTACTGACATTTTCAGCAGCAAATGGTTTCATTTCCTGAGACTGGGCCATAACTGTTGGAGAGTATCTCAGGAACAGTGGAGGAACCATCAGATTGTCCAATCAGACAGCGGGACCAGCACTTCTTCATCAGGAGAGCAGCAGTTTCCTTATATGGTCAGTGCAACACCACAATGATATGAAGTGTTTCATTACAAAGACACAAAGATGGAGTGGGAGAGGGAGCGAGAGAGTGTTAGGCTGCTGGGAGGAGGTTCACTCTACATTAAGAGACGTCTGTGCTGTGCACACATAAAAACTCAAATGGACACATGATAATGGTATATACATAATTCTTTATTAGTTCTGCGCTCAAGAGTCAACACTTCACTTTATAAGTGACTTCCAAAAAAACAACGAAATGGGTCTTCATCACTGCTGCGGCACTACATAAAAGGAAAGAACAAAATTATTAGTTTTGTATGTTGCATTCAAGTCATTCAGACCCCATAAAATGTCTAAATTAAAAAAAAAAAAATTGTTTCCACCACATGATAAATTCTGCAATTCTGAGAGCATATCTCACAGTTATGCTCTCTTTCTCACAAAGAGAAAAGTCAAAATTGTGAAAAGTCAGAAATGTCAGATATACACTTGCAAATGTGAGAAAAAAGTTCAAAGATAAAAAGTGGCAATCACCTTTTTTAATTCTGTGGCAGAAACAAACAGATCTGAATTGCGAGATGTAAACTCAAAATTCAGAACTGCGAAATCATCGACAAATTATTTTATTGGGTCATTAAGTAACATTAACTTTTGATTTCAGACTGAAGCAGAAAACAAACCTTATTCCAATGAGTTATTGTTCATTGAATGTTGTAATGAATTTTTCAACTGAAAGATACAAATGCACAATTAACAATGCGTTAGGACATTATCATTATCAGATCTAATTATTCTGATGATGAGGGTATGAGATGTTTCTTACACTTTTAATAAAAGCTACAAAGTCTAGCCTGTCTGGTTTGCAATTGGCCTCCCATTGGGTTTTACAGGGGAACCGGTGTGGATCTTGACATGCCTCATGACAGGTACAGTGATGATGGACGCACCGCTGTGGACTGGACGTGATGGGCGGCAGGCAGCACTGAATGGCCACGCTCCTGGTTGAGGTGGGCTCTGAATGAGGCATATCAGAGGGTGTAATTCGCAGATGGGTGCACAGCTGAGACTGTTCGTCCATGAGCCGATTCAGCTTCTATAAACATAAAAATACAGGGATAAAACAAAGGTGTTCTGCTTTATATTCTGTACATTGCACCGCTGAAGGATGTTGGTTGGTAACAAAGTGGGTTCAGATTCATGCTTGAAAGTGTTTTGCCCCATATTTAAATATTTGGAGAAAAAAAAAATCAATTTGTGGCATTTTTGCACCAAGCCCTATATTCTGACCCATGAACCATATTTAATGTTTAGTTTATGAGTAGATTGAATACCATTTTAATGCTGTCATCATAGTGATGTACCAGATCAGACAGCTGCTGTTCAAGCGTCCCAGCTTCATGTTTGACAGCTTCTCGTAGCCTCAAAACATCTTCCACTTCCTCCCTGAGACACAAAATAAACTTTAAACACTGCAAAATACTATTGAGGAGCACTATTAATCAGTGATATATCCGTTATGATGGTATTCGCTATCACCTGTGGGAATCTGACAGAGATCCGATCACGGATGCTTGTTCTTCTTGTAGTCTCACTTCAATTTCTGTCAGAACTGCCCGGAACTTCCTCAAACATTTCACCATGTCTTCAAGCTCATCCAGAGAGTACTGGAAATAGAGAAATAGAAGGATATTTGTCTGCTCCTGCGTGATCCCCTCCCAAGGTCTTTAAAAGTGGTTAAGCTGGTTTTTGGTGTATAACAGCTGGTTATTTGCTAGACTCTGGTTAAAACATGACGTCAGTCCCACCAACTGGTAGGTCCAACTGATGAACCACCTAACCCAGATCAAAAAACTTTTTTTTTTTTTTTTTTTTTCATCAAAAAACATTTTGCGCTACTTGCAATACAATAAAGTATAAAAACAATATAAAAAATATTAATATATATATATTTTATTCAGGGGTGAGTTGCCAAGACACCATTAATTTAGTTTAACTTGATGCACAAAAATAATTAAAACTGAAATAAAAACAGAAAATTATTAAAACTAACTAAAACTACAGTGAAAACAGAGTGTACAGATATATTATTAATATCTCAATGATACTAAAATAAAACTGGCTTGAAGCTGGGGTTTTAGCTGGATTTTCCAGTAGCGAGGAGTATTTTGCAGTTCGTGACCTCTGACCTCCAAATGCAGGCAGCTTCAGTGGAGTGTTTGTAAGCGAGGATGTGAGTTAAAGGGGATTTTGGTGCGTGTGTTTAAAACCTGTGAAGGTTCTGAAGTGGTCAATGTTCACTACTGTTTTCCATTATACATGCAAATTACTTATACAAATTCAAATGAGCCTCATTAAACATAAGCGGTGCACATAGCTTTTAATCGCAGATGTTTGAGAGGCAGAAGAGTTTTTCCCAGAATAGAATGTTTAATCTTAGTTTGTTCTTAAAATCAGAGGAAAGATCTACTGGTAGTAAAGAGCCCATGGAAATCCATACTTCAAATGTGAAGCTCCTCCCACATACCATGAAGCAACAAGTGTTTTTTTTTTGTTTTTTTTTCAAACCAAATATAAAAACAATGGGCCACAATTGCAACAGCACAACAAATTTCTGTGAATGGTAATGATATACATAAAATGTTTACACAGAAAGAAAGAAGAAATTCTTAAACGGGTCAAATTATGCTTTTTTTAAAGATCATTATTTTGTGTATTTGGTACACAACAGAACACAACACAACAGAATATGTTGACATGCTTTAATGTTCAAAAAACACATTATTTTTCAAATACTGTACATTATTGTAGGTCCTCTATGCCCCGCCTCTCTCAAACGCTTCGTTTTCTACAAAGTCCCTCCTTCCGACAAGCGCAGCCTGCTCTGATTGGCCAGCTGACCCAGTGCATTGTGATTGGCCGAACACCGCAAGCACTCGTCAGAAATGTAACACCCCTTACCATAATCGCGAGCTTCATCTTCAAAATAAATGTAAAGACAGTAAATATTGTCATTAGTTTTACCATCAGTTCAAGCCCGAAAGGGGAACAGAGTCACGTGACAGACACAGTGATGAAGCTGGTATGTGTGCAGTACACAAGCCACGGTAAAGACAGCTGACTCCACTGTGAGTCTCTCTCTCTCTCTCTCTCTCTCTCTCTCTCCTGCCTCTTCTATCTCTCACACTCACACACGATGCGCAAAAC
Source organism: Sinocyclocheilus anophthalmus (assembly GCA_018155175.1). NCBI lineage: Eukaryota > Metazoa > Chordata > Actinopteri > Cypriniformes > Cyprinidae > Sinocyclocheilus > Sinocyclocheilus anophthalmus. Next base: position 606,965 of record JADLZN010000757.1, on the reverse strand, counting down.
TCCGCATTTTAACAGTCAATAGCAAATACTTAAACTTAATAACAAAACAGTGATGAGTCCGAAAGCGCCAAATTGTCATAGCAAAAGTCAGAATTACCTCCTCTCCTAGTTCACGAAACGGTCGTCCATAAAATCATTGCTGTTCTGTTGTAAGTAATCTTTAAAGATTCCTAAATGCATCTACTTAAAGCAGCCAAATAAAGTGCTTTTGCTTTCACAACGAAACACACAGCGTTCCCGACATGCTGCTTCAACTACTAACTGCGTTACTGAAAACCAGCCTTCTTTCTTTGTTTTGCGTGCACATTTGGGCGCAGTTATGCAAATATTTCCACTGTGAGGTAGACATGTGGGGCGTGTAGAACGAGCCTTATAGGGGGGAGTGGCAGAGTTTTTCTTAACTTTGATATAAAGAATATCTCTTTGGTTTGAGACTTTAGTCTTTGCAACTTCAGGGATCTTATCTATGCACAATCAGCTTGTAACACTCCAAAGAGAAAGGAAAACTTGAAATCGCATCATATGACCCCTTTAAGTAAACCACCAATACATTGAGCTGAATTTTGTGTAAAAATGGTCGAAATTACTTACAAAGAATAATTTTCATAAATTAAAAGCAGTGTATGATTTATAATGATACACTAACAACAAAATTCTAGCAAAATAGCAAAAAAGACAATAATGACTTACTGGATATTCATTTTGAGATTTGCTACAGATTACATTTAACAGTGTTATTAAATTACTGTTTTAAAATATTAATTTAAGCGAGCATTAAATTATGGCAGTCTACATTTAAAAATAGGAAAAAAGCATGTGCAATTAAATATCTAATACTGACCAATATTGATATGATAATTTTAAATCAACCAATAATCAATATGCTACCTATATATCTGTAACATGGGATTTGGGTTTTGTTTCTGGTTTAGGTTTTCATGTCTTTTATTTTGATATTTTGTCTTGTTTCATGTTCCTGTCATGTGTTTTCCTACCCTGTCATGTGATCCTGCCATGTGGTCCTCTTGTTATTAGGGTTGTTCGACTTCATGCGGCGCCGCAAAGATCGGCTGCCGCCTGACAAAAGCAATGCATTCTGGTTAGAACATTTGTCCGACTTTGATCGGTGCTGCAGCCGCCTTACGATCACACGTGCCATCAAAGTACTGCGAGAGAGCAAAATGAGACCAGCCGCCTAGGTCAGGCACTGCCAAAGCCTTGATGATGACACACTTTATTCTCATTGGTTAGATTCGGTGATGACAAGCACGACGTGTGTTGCGTGTTTATTCTAACAATTCAATTCCAATAATGCTCACAAATCTGTTTTTATAACAGTAAATCTTTTTTTTTAGTGTAATCGCACTGTTATCTTGAGTCATGTTTATTAAAAACACTGATAAAAAAAGCATATGAACCCCTACTTTATTGGTATTTCGTAGCCTATTTGTTTATGCAGAACTTTATTCTTGAACAGATGGCACTGTATTAAGCAGTACATACGAAGTGTTTCTGTTGCTCATAAAAACGTTTCTGTGTATTTGACAAATATTGCATTTAATTTAATTAATCTGTGATTGAGTAAGCAAACACCGTGAGAGCGTCATAACCGGGAGCAGAAAGTGTCCGACTAATTCCGCCCCGACTGCAAGTGGCTACTCTCGCCAGCCGGTGGCAGGCTAGTATAGTTCATCTCGAACAAGCCTCTTGTGTCTTGTTCCAATTGGTTCCTTAGATGAATGTGTCATGTTGTGATTGGTTGTTTTAGTCATGTGTCTTGTTCCTCATTGGTTGGTCTTGTCATGTGACCCCCTTTTTTTATTTATATAGCCCTCATGTTGCCATTGTTCCTTGTCTAGCTTTGAAGTTGTAACCCTGCTGTCGTTGAGTTGTTTATGTCTAGCCATTGTAAAGTTGAACCAAGGCTGTTTGGATTATGTTTTGTCTTCATTATAAATAAGACATGAAAACCTAAACCAGAAGCAAAACCCAATCCCCACATTACAATATCATGCATCTGTAATCATTTGAATGTACAATATAGAGCATGATTGGAATTTTACACCCCAATCCGTTATAGTTAATGATTATAGATAATGATTATTTGTAGAGCAACTTCTACTTACAGGTAGACTGGAAGACAGCTCAGGTTTAGGTTTTGCCCAGCCATTGTCATAGCCAATCTGGGACCCGCAGTAGAAGCATCGCTGCGCCCCTGTCCTCAATGCACCCTGCAGTCTGTGATCCTCCTCCTCATACGACAGTCCCGTGTCCAGAGATATCGACCGCATACGCAAATCTCCAAAACAGTCCACAGAGTTCCATAAGTGAGGTGGAGATGTGTCCACAGATGTGAACGGTGTCTGTGTGGTGGGTGTTTGTGCTGTTCCTGAGTCATTATCTGTGATCAAATCAGACCAGGACCTCCTGGAGAAAGACTCTCTCCTGAGTTTGAGTGCTGTGGGGGCATTGTGTTCAGCGGCTGCATCAGAGGTCACCGTTTTGCCCTGGGTAGAAACTGGAGATTCCTGCATCAAATCCAAAGCTGGATTTTTCTTGCCCGCCTCAAGATTATTTGTTAAGGTATCCACCTCCTTTTTCACAACATCTGTCCTCAGATCAGTAGGACTCAAGTGTAAGTTTGTCTCAGCAGATTTCAGTTCCTCAAGCAAGGACATGCCTTCCCTATAAACACGACTGTCTGGACTTCTTGATCCTTGCAGTCGGTCACGAATTTCGGTCGGATAATTTCGGACGGGATCCATTTGAACAAAGTATGCTAGAGTGTAAACACCATTACTGCCCACTTTACTAATATCTGGTGACAAAGTGGTTTCTTTTTCACTTCTTATTTTCCTCAACTCTCCTGAGTCAAACATAGTTTCAGAGTCTGCTGTTCCCAAAAGAGTTTTGCCAGAGTGTGTTGTAGGCGAGGGTTTTTGGTTTGACTCCATTTCACAGTTCTGTTCATCTGCAGGGGGATCCTCCGTTTCTCGCTGTTGTAATCTCTTCTGTTGATCCTCTGTGTTATCTTGTGATATTGCATTCAGCATCTGCAAAAAGCAGAAACAGTATGGGAAATCAGACAAATATTCATAAACGGACCCCAGCAAGTGGTAAATATCCACATTGCTTGCTCCTCTAAAAACACAGAATGTAACAGTAAAAATAATGGCTATAGATATTGTATCCAAACAGGTTTCCCCAAAACTCTGATGTCTGTTTTGTTTGAACAAGCAGATCCCGCCTCAAACTCAACACCGGCTGAGCTACAGTAATATTGGTTGGCCGCTCATGTTACATTGCAACCTTTTTTGAAGTGTGGATGTCAGCCTTTACAAAAAAATGGTTCAAACCATATCAAACGTACAATGGTATTTACCAAGTTACTTCAAAGAATATTGTAGCATTATGTATTTAATGTATTTGCATTTATTTTGTCATTGGGTAAAGCTGCTGCATATAATGTATTTACCACTAGTGATAGGAAATAGAATTACACAACCTTTCAAAAGTTTGGGGTCTGTGAGATTTTTTAAATGTTTTTGAACGAAATCTCTTATGCTCCCCAAGGCTGCATTTATTTGTCCAAAAATACAGTTAAACATTATTAAGAAATATTATTACAATTTAAAATAACTGCTTTTTACTTTAATTTATTGTAAAATGTAATTTATTCCTGTGATGCAAAAGCTGAGTTTTCAGCAGCCATTACCCCAGCCTTCAGTGTCACAGGATCCTTCAGAAATCATTCTAGTATGCTAATATGCTGGGTGCTCAATGTTAAACAGTTGTGCTGCTTATTTTTTGGAAACCGTAATACAATTTTTTTCTAGGATTCTTTAATGAAAAGAAAGTAAAAAAAAAACAGCTTTTATTTGAAAAAGAAATCTTTTATAAATCTTTCTGATCCCAAACTTTTGAATGGTTGTGTAATACATTTTAAGAAAGTATATTTCTGAAAAAATTATTTTATAAGATATTGTATTTTCTTAATTTCTCACAGGAAATCATTGCATCACAGGTAAATAAAACAGATTTAACACAATAGCAGATAAAAACTATCTATAGCACCATTAATACATGTACTTAAACCTTCTGCAGTATGTAAATAAAGAAAGAACTGAAACACGTCTTACTTTCATGAGCTCGGGCCCTGGGCTGTTTTGCTTGGATAGCGCAGGTATGAAGGGCTCCTCTAGGAAGCCGCTGCTGTCTGAATGACAACTGTTTGTTCTCATCACGTAAGACCCAATTCGTTCACCTACAAGGAACCAAGATCACGATTAGCATGCGTCCACATCTCACAAGCGTTCAGAAGAACACTAAAGCCTCTTGATCAGACTAAACAAACAAGTCCATTTTTCCATAGCACTGTGGTCAGCTGGACATTACCTCAACTATACAGCTTGTAGCCTGCTGCACATATGAAAATGACTGAACAATCGCATGAGTCATTTGCATAATATCAGAGATGGAAATTGTTCTAAGTAAATTATTTGAATCCACACCGTGGCTTTTAAAAACGTTCGCTTTTCAGGAAGCAAAAGGAACAATATTGCATTTTAAATCTGATCTTTTTTCTGAAGTACAGGTGTTAAGGCCGATTCACACCAAGGACTATAAAGATATACAGTAGATAAGGATATAGAGATAAAGTTAAGGATATATAGAGTTATCGTAAAGATATAGTTCTAAAAATCGTTCTCAATATTAAAGAATAGCAGAGTCCACACCACAGCTATAACGATAAAGGCACAGAGAAACAATATCGTTGGAACCTCTTTCAGAATGATTTTTCCCAGCTGATGAATGATACAAACATTGACACCCAATCAGAATATACACCCGCCTATAACGAGTTGAGAATTAAGCGGATGATGAGGCGGGTTAGAATAAACAGAAATATCGTCGCTGGTGTGGACGCTAATATCGTTATAGTTCTCTTTATAGTTTTCGTTCTTGGTGTGAACAGTGCTTTAGCCTAGGGGTGGGCGATATGAGCTAAAAATTCATATCACGATATTTTACACTGTCCAGGCAATATCAATATTATATTGTGATATGCGGAAAAAAATTACAAGCAAATTATTTTAACCTTATATAACTAGAAAAAAAGTGAGGGATTATTGGACATAGACCTGAAAAGTCTTTTTTTTTTATTGTGCCATTGTTTTTCTCAGAAAGTGCAAACGTGCAACATGAGGTAGGCCTGTATAAATTAAATTAAATATTGTGTTTGAGTAGGCCAGTGGTTCCCAAACTTTTTCTGCCGGGCCCACCCTTTGTAGAGACCACAATATTTGTTGGGAAAGTCTCTTATGCTCAGCAAAGCTGCATTTTTTTTTTAAATACAGTAAACACTGTAATATTGTACAATATTGTCAATTTAAATGATCTATTTTAATCTTTTAACATTCTGTGATTCAAGCTGAATTTTCAGCAGTCATTACTCAGTCTTCAGTGTCACATGATCCTTCAGAATCATATAATATGCTGATTTGCGGCTCAAGAAACATTTTGATTATTATCAATGTTGTAGGACATTTGTGCTGCTTAATATTTTTGAGGAAACAATTTTTTCACGATTCTCTTATGAATATTTGAAATGGTCCTTTGTGTCAGAGCGCTGGAGTTAGTCAGAAATAGAATGGGACATCAGTTGTACTGTCATGGATTTGTCGTGTCGCGCCGCATCCACAGCAGAGAACATCACTGGGTTTTATTTGCTTTTGTCACGTCGCGCTGCTTGCAGCTGGTGTAACACGTTGTTTTGGTATTGTGAATCTTTTAAAGGGGTCATATGATGCGAATTAATTTTTTCCTTTCTCTTTGGAGTGTTACAAAGTCTTGGTGCATAAAGAAGATCTGTAAATTTGCAAAGACTAAAGTCTCAACTCCAAAGAAATATTCTTTATAAAAGTTCAGAGTCAGCCACACCTACCTAAAACAGCTCGTTCTAAAACGCCCCCACATATCTACCTCACTCTGTGGGAAGATTTGCATAACGCGGCCCAAATGTTCACGCAAAGAAAGAAGGCGTAACTTTTATTCGCTGTAGTATTGTTGTTGCTGCCGCCATGTCGTGAAGAAGCTGTGTGTTTCATTGTGAAAGCGAAAACTACCTTGTTTGGCCTTCCAAAAGACGACGATATCCGCTTCGTCATGCTGGAGCTGATTCGTGTTGGTCGCTGAGGAAATACATCAACTTAGTGTTGTGGTTTGCGGATCGTCTTTCACCGTTTTCACTGCTCCTTCGCCGGGACCGCCATTCTCGACCCCGCCGCCTCAACTCACTCTATCCCGGCCTCAGCACACGCTAAGCCAAGGCTTCGGCTAACCAGTAGGCCGCCGTGTTTTTTGTTGTGAAAGCGAAACTACTTTTGGTCTTCCAAAAGAGGATGATATCCACTTCGTCATGCCTTGAGCTTATCTGTGCTGGTCGCTGAGGAAATACGCCAACTTAGTGCTGTGGATCGCCGGACCTTTTATGGAAGACTGTTTACTGATCCTGGGAGAGAAACGTTAGACTAAAATGCCGGCAGTTCTAACTCACGAAAGTACTTTTTCTTTTATCATTTGCCACTGATGATTCAAACGCGAGTTTTGGGCAGTGTGGAGTTAAGAAGTAGCACTTGTGTTGTATTCTCGATCACAAAATGCAGACGGGTTTTATGTTTGCGCGGCGCAGGCGTGTAATGCAAGCAACGCTGTAAAACGCAAGTTATAAGTCATGAAATCAGTAATTATGTCCACAATGGATGCAAACAATGCCTAGTTGTAATGGGTTTAAGTTTTTGTGTCATTCGCTCCCACCGGTGGACTAAGATCACAATATGCGTAAGGGGCGCGTAAAACTCCGTCACAAGCTTGAGGAATTCGGCCAATCACAAAGCACTGGATAGCTGGCCAATCAGAGCCCACCTCGCTTTTTCAGACGATGAGCTTTGTAAAAATCAACGCGT